>NJRP01000061.1:850168-892604 GCA_003063835.1 Aphaenogaster floridana
AAACTCATAAGTTCAGTAAATAGATCTTTTTACACCCTACAACTTTTGTCTGAAACAGTTTTTTATAAAACTTATATTTTTTTTAGATATTTCCAGGTCCGACCTTTTTTTAAACACTCTGTCTACCGTAGCGATGTAACGACACATTTCCGACACTAGGTCCATTTGCAAAAAATTATCCTTTTGGTGCCCCTGACAATCTCTGAAAGTTTGTCGGTTGAATTTCCGAACATCCTGTATATCGATGATTCGTACATTCTCTTCTCCTCTCCTCTGTATTAACGGAGCACATGCCTCGCGGTTGCATCTATCGATAAGCCACAATCTACCGTGTGGTAGATAACTATTTTATTAAAGAAACGAGCATGTCCGGGGTTCGCACAAGTCTTTAATTATCCAAGGTATATAATGTTAAAATACCACGGAACGGTATCCATGAATAGTATCTGTTTCAGAGATAATCACGTCTCACGCGTGGGTTTTCGCCTCGGACTGTGCCCGCCGGCCCTCGCAGTCTGTCCCACAAACGTGAGCAATTAAAATAATTAGGAGGAATAATCTCGCTCGCGCGCGAGCGAAATAGCGTGCTGTATTCGAGCTGGAGAACGCGCGGGACGAGCGAGCGAGCGAGCGGGTGACCGAGCGAGCCGAGCTTGGACGGCCATAATTAAAACGCACGGCAGTGGTAATACACGCCGCCACTCTAATCCTGCTACCGCGTACTTACTCCGTGCACGCACTTTCAGAACGCGGGAACTCGCGTGAATGGCGACTCTCGCCATCAAACACCATTAATCTTCTTTTAGCCCGACCGGGCGAGTTTTCTTGACCCTTAACCGCGCGCGATTTTTAATTAAAAAGTTATGCCTGAGTAAGCGTTCGATGATGTTGCCGCGGCGTGATAACCGAGAATATCTCGCAGTCTCGGAAAGTGATAATTTTAACCCTCGGAGAGAGAGAAGACCTGTGCAGAACTGCGGCTGGGTTCTTGGACTCTGTATTTTATTGGATAATCCAAAAGTCTCTCTCTCTCACTCCGCATATAATACATACACTCTTAAAAATATTGATTGGTGTGATTTTGACACCAATGGTGTGGATTTTAACCCCATATTGGTGTTTATATAATTCTCACCATGTTGGTGTGAAATTAACACTGTCTGCTTGGTGTGAAAAATTCACATTGCTGGTGCGGTGTGAAATTAAATGCTCAAGCGCTGTGACAATTGGTTGTTTGTAATCACGTGTCGCGCCATCGCATCAAAGTTTGACACCGCATTGTCGGTGTGAAAGATTCTCAACAACTTGGCGCTAACTTTCACACTGGATTATTTAACCACATGGGTATGGTGAAAAATTTTACACTGATATTTTTAAGAATGTATAAAAAAATTTGTTAACTTGACTAAATCTTTCAACTAAATAAAATTTATTTAGTTCATTTATAAAATATATTATATGTTTAAGTTAAATAAATAAATGTTTAAGTTAAATAAATAAATACTTTAACTAAATAAATTTTATTTAGTTGAAAGATTTAGTCAAGTTAACAAATTTTTTTTCCGTGTACAGAGTGATTCAGGACCTCTGCAACAAACTCTAAGGGACGATAGGTCTCGCAGAAAGAATCATTTTTTGTTAAGTAACCCATGTTCTCTGACGCGTCATTTTGGTGCTACGCGACCGTGAAGGTCTTAGGTGACATTTATTACAATTATGAAAGGAATTCATCTAGGGTAGATGTACCGGTTGTGGCCACTGCGCCGGTTTTGGCCACTTTCGCGATTTTCGTAATTTTTTTACTTTCAAGTTGGCTGTAGTGCGTAACAATCGAAAGAACTTTATTCTGCAAGCATTTTTGTTGATCATGCAGACAGGCAGATTAGGTTAAATTTATTCTTTCCTGCATGTAAAGAACTGTGTGGCCACAAATGGCTTTAATGTGACCGCAAATGGTGCATCTACCCTATGATAGGTATTGGTTCTGTTAATGTTTATGTTTACGATGTGATGGCATTTATTACAATTATGAAATGAATTATTTATTTATTATTTCAAGTACACTTGCGTACAATTTACAGAAGGTGTTCAAAGTGTCTACCCTGAACCTGACTGCATTCGTGACATTGACGGTGCATTCGTTTACGCATTGGCTGTCGCAGATGTATCATTTTATCCTTGTTGTTCATCGAATGTTAAACAAGAATGATACATCTGCGGCAGCCAATACGTAAATGAATGCATCCTGATTGACGGACTCTATCAAACATTTGAGGTCTGTGTCGAATTTGGTCAAATTGTTGAACCAATATACCAACGTAGATGAATTCCTTTCATAATTGTAATAAATGTCACCTAAGACCTTCGCGGTCGCGTAGCACCTAAACGACGCGTCAGAGAACATGGGTTACTTGACAAAAAATGATTCTTTCTGCGAGACCTATCGTCCCTCAGAGTTTGCTGCAGAGGTCCTGAATCACCCTGTATACATACAC
Source organism: Aphaenogaster floridana (assembly GCA_003063835.1). Lineage (NCBI taxonomy): Eukaryota > Metazoa > Arthropoda > Insecta > Hymenoptera > Formicidae > Aphaenogaster > Aphaenogaster floridana. Next base: position 852,664 of record NJRP01000061.1, read on the forward strand.
ATTATATGTATACAGGGAACGGACAAAAAAAATGTGAACACCTGGGAAATATAGTACTTGTTTTAACCCCAAAACCATCATGTCTCGAGTGACCCAAAGATTAATTTTGAGTCCAGAAACACGATAACGAACAGAACTCGGTCGTGATCGAGCTTTGCTCTCGAGAGCTGCAAAAAGCCACTCATATTAATTCATTAGATCCACTTCGGCCCGGTGCCTTAATAAAATCGCGAGTTCGTAATAAACACGTTCCCGTGATAAACACGTCCGCGCCGTGATCTCGCTCTCCACGTCCGGCGTAACGCGGAAGAGGAAAACGACGTGGAGGTCCGAACGGCGCATGAATAATCATCGTTCCGCCGTTCGTCGATATAGAAAAATAATTCGTCGGTCGCGAGAGCGAGACGAGTGATAAATCGAATTCGACGTCGAGCGCATTCAGGTCGCTCGCTCGCCCATCGTCGATTCACCGTCTCGTCGCGCGAGGGAGGAGACTCCGTAACGCTCCGAGTATATACCAGGGATATACGACACTTAAAATATACGGCAGTCCGCGCAGCGCTGCTAATCGTAACGAGCGTTGTGCGCTGTGCAAATTGGAGGATCCTTAATGGGTGGCGCAATTAGCGATACCGATGGCATGTGACGCACGCACGCACGTACGTACATACACGCACGCACGCACGCGTCGCCGCCGACGGCGCCGCCAGATTTCGCCGGGTTACCGTTTCGCCGGTAGGTACGGTGTACTACCGGCTGTACGTGTCGTGGTGCATCGGGCGTACCGAGGCGAAAAAACCCAATGATCGATGTATCGAAAATGTTTGCTCGCAACGGAGAGGCGGGTGCGCCCGCCTCCGCTCGGCCGGACGGTCGAAACGAGCCGATACGCTTAATGTGCCGACAGTAACTTCGCCCAATCTGTGTCATCGATCGATGCCTCCCGGTCGGCTCGCGTGGATGCGCCGATAATTACGCGGATGCGATTCAAATAACCGAGATGATTGGCGCGAGGAAGGATATGTGCAAGTGCGCCTCGTTACTTCGCGCACCGGCCGCGTTTGCGAAGTATCGATGTCGGGGAAACGAACAGATGCATGTACGGAACAGATGCGTATATGCGAAGCGAACGGATCGTTACGCCGATCTCGCGTTTAACGCAGGAGAATTGTTACGAGCGAACTCGAATAAAAAGCGGCGAGTCTCTTCAAACGTCACTGGATTATCGCTGTAGTTTATGATTACTGAAAGATTCATGTAGCAGAGTTAATTGATGATTAATGCATAAACAAAATTAATGCATAAACAAAAATATTGTGTTTCAATCAATATTGCGCTGTTGCAACAGTTTATTAAGTTAGTTATTTAATTATTCTTGACGTTGTGTTGATAACATCTCTGAAATATTATTAAAACATTTAATGTTATTAACTGTTATTAAATATGAAATATTGAACTAGAGAGTTTAGAATTACAATCAGATTTGACAATTGTTACTCGTGCACGAAAAGTACCAATTGAATGGAAATTAGAGAAGCTAATCTATAGATTAGCTTTATTTGAAAGTGTGGATACACGACCGCAAATGTTATTTTGTTATCAGGCAGCGTTTATCGACAGCGACACCTGTTAGTTATCTAAATCGAATAATTCCCATGTACAGCTATTTAATGCTGGATATTAAGTTTCTTTATCAAGCATTTACCGATATTACACATTTATTCGCTGAGATTAAACAATCACAGTTTAATCTCGCTGACAAGCTTATGAAAATAAAAGTTTCGCAATTTGAATAATTGAAGCGCGAGAATAGGACGAATCTATAATTAATACCATAATTTATTATATTTTATTAATACGAGTATTATAATAAATTGAGTTTATAAATTTGTACGAGGAAATATTTTCTATATTTTACATTATTTAAATACTGCAGTATTTGCAGTAATTACATATAACAGAGACTATAGTGGACAGGATAATGTGCGTTATTTGTGCTTGAATTATAGAATTTTTTAAATTTAGTTTCTTCTCTCAAATTTAATTCAAATTTAGCTTTCTCTAGGGTTTATAGAATTCTATATTCTCCCTATCTGCATTTTTCGATAACATTGACTTATTTGAAGAGAACAATGATTTTTTTTTTAATTTCCAGACGAATTTTCTCATCCGTAAAGGATACGCTGTAGAATCTCGTTCACGAAGGGAGATGTGCTGTATTAATAAACTATACTTGGCGAATATGACCGCCTCTCTTGATTTCAACACTTTAGTTATCAATGCTACGTTATATAAACAACGTGGCACAGCGCTAACTATGTACCCACTTGCTGCCGAATGGTTCACATTCCATTAATACGCAAGCATTCAGGTGGTTCCAGTACATACACATTATTGCAGAAGCACGTCGGTTCACAAGCACAAAGCACATATAGGTACGTCGCGATATTGTCAGGCACAGATAAACATATTGTCGAATTATTGTTTAATTGGTCCTTTAAGAAAAAATTGATACTCTACTTTTTGGGTACCGCACAAATTGGTAGATAAGAATAAAGAATTATAGGATAAAAGAAAAAAACACAAACAAATGATAAATAATAAAATATATTTTTATTAATTAATCTTCTATTAACGGAAAAGCGGAAATAACAAATATTATAAGCAGATAAATCCTTTGATATTAAAAATGCAATCTTCCGAATTACTATTGCTGATGAAATATTCTAGCATCGGGATAAATATGTCGTGACTGAAATTGATGGCATGTTGAAAAGGTTGATAACTGGAAGTCGTTGTAATTAACAACCGCGGTGACTTAACCGGATATTACCTCGAGGAAACGGCAAGAAGTTCTCCTAAGGGTTAATCTCTTTAAGATTGATTGGACGGAAGAATTCCCTTCTGGCAGAGTAAGAATAAAACGATCATGGGCATTAGGAGCTCATTCAACTTTTAAATTCAACTTATATTGAATTCTACTTATTAAACTTTGACATTGCGGGAAGAAATGGAGAAAGTGCATTGTTATTTCCGTGCAGTCGGTTACAAATATGTAATATTATATGGGATCATATATTTGCCATTGCACGTGAAATAAATATGCATGTTATATCCCGAACAAAAAATAAATATATTTTTATAAATAAATGCGTAATCGTAACAAGTTTGCTTACACAAAGACTCGTGTAAAAATTAAAATTCATACCACACATATTTGATGCAAAAAATACAATGAACGCTTCAGTTTAAACTTTATCTTGTTTATCAAATGTTTAATTGTATAAGTAATAATACCTGCTACAAAAGTTGTAGCAGATAAATCGTGATAAAAACAAAATTTATTTTTCCATCCTATCTCACGTTAATTAACGTGCGCACTATAGCGGTGGTCTTTCGTCGAAAAGAAAATGTAATTTTAAATGGCTCTTATAGCCGGTAAGATGCGAGTTAAAATCTGATTACACTTCTTCTGCTTGATGAAACTTAAAGTGGTGGAGCTAAATTACTGCTTAGACGGTGCTTAAAGTATAGCCCATAATCTGATCGACTGTCTCTTTACGCTGAGACTAGCATTTACTAGTAGAGTGGCTTTAATTAGACTTTATGAGACATAATGCACTTTTTCAGGTTTTAATTTTGAGATAAATAATGAAGTGTATTCACTCAATATCTTGTTCGATAAATGAATAATGGCTGAATGTATAAAATATAATAATATAACAATATAAAGTATTATCTTTCTATATATTTTATATCTGATTGTGTATTTAATCATACTTATAATATAATAATATAAAGTATTATCTTTCTATATATTTCTTATAGTTTATCTTATAGTTATATAATTTTTATATCTTGTAATTTACTATTCTTTAAGAAATAATATTATGACATTCAAACTTTATGAAAATACTGGGTTTATAAACATACATAAAGCATACCTAATTCTCTCAACTATCGATTTATTCGAAAACTGTATATACAAAGTGGTATATATTTTTACATTCTAATTAATTTCCTTTCTTAGATATTCTCGCGCAACGCTCATGTATAATCTAGTACATATTCAACGTGCTTGAAATTTCCATTTTTTACATTAAAGCATTGCACCAACTAACGCCCTAATTCTGTCGCAGACTAATACTTGAATATATTTGAAGGTACATGGTCACGACAAAAAAAACATTACGGCCACACGAAACGCACAAAGCTCACAATGCTCTGCATATTTGAAGCAGTAGGTTGATGAGAGTGTCACGTAATCTTTTAGCTGATCTTACTCATAAATAATTCCCGTGTATGCGTATAACGATACACACACGCGTGCCCCTACGGTTTTATGAATGACCTAGTTTCAATTCCATACGGTAACGGAATTTTTTTTATTCAGCTTCATTTTGCATATACCAATACATAATTCATGCAACGTTCAACCCATACTCGACTGCCTTTAAATTATCATTCAATAGACGGCCTGTTCAGCGACGCTAAATTATAATTTAATTAATTTCAAACTTTACACGCAAATCTTGTATATTTTAACGTGTAGATAAATTTCCTTACGTCATTTAAAGCGATGCCGCGAGCTCGCGTAAGTGAAAATTGTGATTGTACGGAAAGTTCGGTTATGCAAAGCCTTCGGACATTTTCCTAGGTGAAACGAAAACGAATGCGTCGTTGTGGATCAAGTGTAGCGAACTGCAGTAAAGTGCAACGATGTTTGCCCGCGGGGCCGGAAGTAACGCGCGAAAATGCGGTGACGATATGCAAATCGCTACGATTTTGAACCTAGCGAACAATCGTAGTGAACTCTAAGACTCCGTGACAAAATGCTTTACGCAAAACAGCTTTTAATGACTACAATATTTTAAACCCGCGGGCCACGTATATTAGCGACGTTTCAAATAAAGTTTCGCGGTTCTTATCAACTTTTCGCAATTTAAACTGGTACGTTGAAAGGTCAAAAAATATTATCCACTTTCCATATTAAATATTTCAGTATCCAAAGTTTTATACGTTTTTCGTGACCGCGGGTATAAAATGTCCCGTGTGCTGAAATACATTTTCGATGATTTTGGTAAATTACATTTAATAACGCGACGTGCTTTGAAGCAGACTCGTTTGACAACTAATGGAATAGCCATGCGCCCTTTATTAACATCGCCGCAAATGGAAAGGACGCTTAAAAATAATGCGATTACAGGTACGGATAGAAGAAACGCATGCGAAACAGTACTGAGGGGGACACGATACGCGCAAAGTGAAATAAAAACGCAGCCCGGTATGCGCGAGAACGTTTGCATTTCCCCGCTTGAACAAGGAATTGATAATACGGCGTAATCCTATTTTAGCGCATTATATGGAGAAAGGAAGGTAGACGCAAAAATCGCGAAAATGCTGACATCCGTTCCGTTTCGCGTGTATCGTTTCCGCGCGGTACGATTTTGTTCGCATGCGGGATTTACCCACGGCCGACTATAAGCCCAAGTAATACCCAGAAATTGCATTATTTAAATGGCAGAATCGCATGATTTACGCGCTCGCGCCGCGGCCACCAAATAATTTCCAATAAGAGCACGATCTCCGAACGCCGTAACGAAGTGCAACGGGCAAGAATCTAATTTCGCTAATACCGCGAGCAGAATGTCTCGAATCTTTTTTGCGACACCACCGGTAAGAGCTGGCCGAGAAATCTCTGCACGGCGCGCACAGCACAACAGATTGCGGTAAATAAAAACGTCCGTGAGGAAAACGCGAAAGTGTCATAACAGTGTTTTTCTTTCTCTCGGTAAACCGCTTACGTAGTGATACGAAAAGAGTGAGACGTATCTTCATCCCTTCTTAAATCACGCTCCTACCGAATTTTAAAAGGCAATCCGTATGTGTACACGTGAGAGAGAATGCTCGAAAATGTTCGTGACGCACGTGCGTACGCTACGCATTAGATTTAACGTTCGAAACACTCGCAGTATTTTCCGTTTACGTGTGCGCTCGACGACCGCACTATCCGCGGCACGATAGTCATTACCTTTCTCGACCGCATCATTAATGCAGCGCGGAGAGAAAACGCTGCACGACGCGCACAATTAGCGAATAGAGACGCTGATTGGCAAAAAAAAATCGCTATTTTCTTTACGTCGTTAATCTATCGCAAAAAGAGATCGACAACTTTAAAACTGTCTTTAATGCAACGTGGGAATAATTTATATCCTGAAAAATAATACTGCGATACTCTCAAAAGGAGCACTTATGCGGGCTAATGCCGCCAATAATTTCGGATTACGGTAGTTAAGGTGTTTACCGAGTTACTTTAGGTAGTTCGCCACTAGCCGTAATTCACAGAGTCGCGCGATTATACGTTGCTAAATCCTCGGTATTATCATTTTCGCAAGTTAGCTTATAGAAGTGATTTATAATACAAGGGGTCTCCCCTACCACTTGGGAAGTACCCCAGAAAAAGCTCCCCCGTCGAATTTGTGTGGATTCACTCACTTAATTAACCTTAACCCTCCACATCCGGATCTCTTTTTTGTGAAAAAAAAATTGTACAACCGGTAAATGGATCAACATTGATTAAATCATTGAGATCTAACAGATATGAAACTTCCAAGTCACATGGCGTTGTAGAGGGTTAGTTTTTACTCTGCCAAGAAAATGGACCACGTAACGGGGATATAACTGTGTGCAATCAAATGTTATTTACCAAGCGTGCGTCGCATACTCGCCGAACTTTACAAACACGATGGCAAGACGATTCGAATATTAACTAGATGATATTATGAAATCACTCGGCTCGCGGCAGCATCTCTTTGCGGGTTACCGTAAGTGTCGTTGTACGACCAACGTCAACATCTGGCAACTCGCGGGAGTTCAATTTCAGCGGATTCAAGTGACGGACGTGCCGAGTGTACAGCTGTGGGTACAGAAAGTTTTCAGGAGATGGCGAACAAAATTAAAAGAGTTTTCAGCCCGTCGGACCTGTATGCGACAAAGCCCCGCTTTTCCACGATGGACACGATCGATGAGATAGTAACGCTGAAAAGATTTGAACGACTCATCTCAGGCACCATTTTCTACGTCGTTTCATTTCAACGTTAATAACACTTCCGAAAGATTTCAAGTTGATTCTCCAGCTTTCACGGATTTTCCACAAATATTTAAGCCGTTGTACTGAAAATTTGAAACGCGCTGCGTTATCTCAGGTAAATTTTGCAGATATTTCCGTTACACTGTTTGCGAAATGATATTTTCGCAAATCACCGTCCATCCGTTGTGTTCGGAAAAAAAACAAGCTCGGTCATCAGAGACAAAAGCATATCGCGATTGTATTGCAAAACAATATCGAGCGCGCCTTACAGTGCAATCTAAAGTGTCAGAATTTGGTGAATTGTTTTAGTGTCGGCATCAATACAATCCGTAATTAGTGGGAAACGAACATCAGCTTTAACGGGACTATTGTTCGCTCGCTAAAGCGACGTTGAGCTGTAACAATGGCGCATCGTGTACGTGTCGTGCACAAAGTGCATACGTACAATGACTAAAAGAGGCACAATCAAACTACCAGCGGGCACAATACGTAAGTTACAGCCGCTAAGATTGATTCGTCGATACCCAGCACGTCATGCGCGATGCGATGTATGCCGAGAAATTACGACACGCATCTCCCGTATAGAATCCACAATAGCAACTACTATTGAATTGATCGCTTAATAAGTACCAATTAAGCCCACCGTTAACTAAGCGGTGCTATTTTTCACTCTCCACTTAAATAATCGAATTACGCTCATCCAAGTCATTTTGCATCGATTACGCCAGTCCGCGGAATACTTCTCATGGACGAATTGTTTCAACAGTGCGCAAATCCGATACGAAATTTTCCCTAAAACTCGCCCTAAATTAAAAGTACCCTCTAATCCTTAAGAAATATATCGCAAATCTGTTTAATATAACATGTTCTTGATTATCATACAGATGATTTTACTTACAATCACGAAATAATTACAATTACAATTACAATTTAGTAAAAGTTATGTAATTACAATTACGTAAAACATGTTGTCTGAGATGGGTATTATACGTTTCCGTCAAATAAAATTTAAAGATATCCCATCAACTTCAATTAATCTATTTATAATAACGCAGCTGTTCTCTTCGGGATGCAGCTTTCGAGAGAATCGCATCGTGAACACCGAGCAGTGAGATAAGATTCAATTGTCGGAAACGAGAAAGACGAGTATACTGGTCTACTGAATCCTATATCTGACAGAAGCTGCCGGCTCTAAAACGGTAATAAACTCCTTTCTCTTTACCATCTATTGTTTTACAGTCCTCCGCGTTTGGTGAGACGGCTGGAGGAGTGCACCAGTAAGATAGAACAACTGAAAGGTGATATAACATCGTAAACTGCTTAACCCTTAAGTTTTGCAATATTGTCGGCCATGTAGTCCAACTCTAATGTGATTAAACCGTAAATTTGACGAGATTTTTAAATATAATAACCGTATCCGCGACAAGGCTTTCAAATATAGAGAATATATGATATTTTATCTTAGAAATTATGGAAATAACGTTTTTTGTATAATATATTCTCTCAAATATTTTATGAAACAAGAACAGTTCACAGATAGTAACTGGAGATTGAAATGTTCCATTAAACCATATGTATGTACGATATATTTTTTCCTAGAAACAATATTTCTATGGAATTATTTAATATATCTCTTGCAATAGTAAAACGTTCGGTGTTTCTAATAATTAATATGCTAGATGAAATTGAAATTCGTTTCTTTGATACAAATATTTAATATTCAATATATATATATTGAAAAAAAATACAAACGATATTCTTTCTAAATAATAAAAGTGGTTAGATTAAACAGTTAATTAAAATGCTTCTTTATAATTTTCTTTTTAATTTAATTTTTCATATCTGATATACCTGATTTCCAGACAGTATCAGATGATTTCTTTCTAAATTTCTTTTTAATTTTATCTTTCATATAAGATATAAGCTTGATATATATATATATATATATATATATATATATATATAAACGGTATCAGATAATATCAAATCAAAAGAATTCAAAATACCAACCAGAACTCTTACACAAATTTTCTTACATAATTTTTCTGTTTCTTGAATTCTGGTAAAACTTGAAATTTATAAATTGCATTACAAAATACATTTATTTCTATCTTCTTCGTCGTACGTGTATTTTATGTAATTTTCAAGAACGTTCTTTGAATAAATATAATTAGGATTGGGAAAGTTATTTTGTAGAAGTAATTAGTTACAGTTACAGTTTTTTTCTCTGAAAAAAAAATAAATAGTTACCGTTATAAGTTACCGATTCTGAAAAGTAACACATTACCTACAGTTACTCAAAAAGTAACGAGTCCTTACTTTTCAATTACCTTTCTGTTAATTTTTTGTAATGTTTATGTTTGCTATTTTAAATACAAAAATATTACATATCTAACATTATTAAATTATTTTACTTATTATACTAAATATTTGGTTATATGCTATTTTATTTTATATATCTATAGTAAATCACAATTATTTTAAGAAAAATCAAAATACATTTAATATATTAACTGAATTAATAATTTATAATAAATTAATATATATATGTATATATACACTTGGAATCAAAATTATGGGATTACTATTTTCCAATTAAAAAGTTCGCCAAATTCGAACGGTTATAACTTTGCAAAAAGTTATCGTAAACCAATGGTCCGGGGCTTGTTTTAAAGACTAAAGTTTCAACTTTAATGTTTATATAATAGCTATTCTCGAAGATGATTCATCACTGAGCACTTCATTCCGCTAAACGATCTATATGTTGATGAATTAGTTTAAAATATATAAAGTAATTGTAAAAGTAATTATTAAATTAGTTACTAGTTACCAAAGAAATGTAACTAAGTTAAGTTACAATTATAGATGGAAAGAAAGGAACAAAGTTAGGTTACAGTTATTGAAAAAGAAAAATTCTGTGTAGCTTCGTTACAAATAACTAGTTACTTCCCAAATACAATGTTCACACACAGCGATAAGCTTTCGCGTTCGAAAAATCCGCGTAATATTTAAGGAAGGATACCCCTGTACCGGAAATAACCCTTTCAATATGACAGGGAGCTTCAAGATTGCATGTGATAACGCAACATCAACGGGCACACTAATCTTTCGTAAGTACACGACGCGTCCCTGTCGGCGACATCGTGAGCATCGCGCTCCTCCGCCTGAATTAATTAATTAATCGACCCGCGCGCCGTCGGACCGCGTCCCGCCGGGGAAAAGCGTTCTTTCCCCACAATTTCCCCGACTTCGCCACTTTCCAGCGTCGCGGCACGTATAAATCATAGAGCGCACGGTGCTCCCGTGGCTCGCATATAAATCAAAGCCTACGGCGCGGCCACGGGTGCCACTCTTTGCCGTCGCGGCGGCCGCGTATCTCCGCGACGTCGTGCACGCGTAGCGAAATTTGCATTTTCCGCGGAAACATATGGCATTGATAGCGGATTGTTGTTTTTACCGTGCGCCACCGCCGCCACTTCCGTCCGTCGTGCTCGAGCGTTTGCGTCCGAGCGATAACTTATTTCATCCCCGTATCGGGGCTTACGTGACGAGAAGGCGAACGGCGCTCCAGACATCGTAAAGCTGATGGATACCCTGGTACATCCCATCAACCAGTCCATCCGTAATTCGAACCACCGGATGCAGTGGTACCGTGCTTCTAAACGGATCAATTTACTGAGTGCTCCCTCCTCTCTTCTCGTATAATCCGCTAATGAATAGTACCGAATTTTAGATTCTTTAGGCTGCATAATTAATCCTCATTTTATTTTACTAGGCATACAGAAGAAAGAAAGAGACTAGAAGTCTATCTAGAAGTTGATATTTTGAGATCGTTTTTAAACGTATTACACTGAGAAAAATGATCGGATTACAAGACATATCTGATAGAATGCATTCTGATGAGACGGAACAGAATTTCTGGTTGTCGTGATTGGATTCAATTTTTTGTAACTAGAACGTTTGAGAAACTTAACTATAAGGATTTGATTAGTATTTTCCAGTTGGATTAATAAAACTTCTAGTTACAAAGAAACGTGCAACCAGAATTCTGGTTAATGTTACCCGTAGCGCACTCTAGCAGTTTTATTATTGTGCGAGTTAGGCGAACATTAACAAGAAATTCTGGTATATTTAACAGGAAGAAGTTTATCATGCTCATCTGGAAATTCCTAAAAGAATTCTGATTCGTTCATTTTCCAACAGACTGGTTGAATCTAACAGAATTCCAATTAATGCAACCAGATTTTTTTTTCAATGTACATATGAGAAAATGTACGTATTGAAATTCTCTTACATAAAGTTTTTACGGTGTTCATTGGTGATATTAATATAGAACATAAATTCCTTAAAAACGAAGTCGTAAATTCTCGCGAGCTGTCGCGTCGTTTTGTTTACTCGCTTGTTCACGGTTATTCGATCCGCGCCGGTTTCACATATTTTCTCCGGCCGTTTTATCAGCCAAGAAAGCTGCGCTGCGTACCAAATAAATAATAACGCGAAGTACGCCCATCCCCCAGGGGATTAACCAATCTGCTTCCCCGTTTGAAATTAGAAACCTCGACTGAGTTACGGCACGAGGGAAAAAAAGCCAATTCCGATATATACGAATTTCCAATTCCCAAAGAGGCTAAAATACCGCCGAGTCTGCCTCTTACGTTCTTGTAATGTTTCTGACATTCCCTGGTAGTAGGCGTGAAATACGAGCGATGCAATAACGCATGATATATTCCGCGATTAACTGTGTATCATCACCATTACACAGTAAATTACCATGAGAAGATCGTAAAATTTGTAATCTAATAACGATAAGTACAAATAGGGAAAATTATGGAACATGTTGTATCTTGGGACATGCTAATTATCTTTTTAACAGTGACGAATATTTTAAGATTAGCAGCTTTATTATATCATTTCAGTCGTCATTTGTTTGTAACTTACTTAATTAACCGTGGATTCGATGCAGCCGTTTTTATTGAGAAAAATTTATTTTTGGATCTCCTTGTAAATATTTTTTATGTTAATATATTCTTTTTCTAAGTTTTTATAAGAAGTCTTTGCAAGAGATTCAAATATATACTGTAAAATTCTGTGTAATTTCAGCTATAATTCAGTATATTTACAAAACTGTATTTTCAATGTCTACCTGTTCATTTCCAATATTCTTTTTTACATTGTAAGTTAAATTGTTATATCTCGAGAGGTATACCTAAGAGGCACTTTTAATATCTTTACGTACAATGCTGGATCTTTGTTTATAAAAAGACCAACTTTAAATTAAATTTTAACTCTTTTTTAGTCTAAAGAAAATTAAAAAATATTTGTTTTTTATATATTGTTTTTGAAACATTTGTATTTTATTAATTATTCGTTTTATTAATAAATCGTGTTATATTAATAAATATTTAAATATTTTTGTTTCTGTTGCTGATATTTATTGTTTTTATTAAAATTATTTCTATTACTAAAAATTATAGCATATTTATGGTATTAAAGCAGTTTCTTCATTCAAATTTGCGTTTTATTTTGCGTATATCTCCTGTTATAATCACTCTTTGTACTTAGGGACATTAGGGTATATGAATGGAAAGAAATAGTTAAAATAAAAATTAAAATATTCGAAAAAGCTGTAAATTTTTACTTAAATTGTATACCCACTATTCGTAAATAACATTTGAAAGTTAAAAAAATAATTTAAAAAATTCTAAAAATTAAAATAAAGAAGGTGTCCCTATGTACAACAATCTTTTCTATACGATCTCGGAATCTGTACACGTATCGTGGAAGTCCGAGGCAGTAAAATTAAAATAAGATCCTTTAAACATGAAAAAAAGAGACGCCTTTAAAAAAACATTCTAATTACTTCCTATTTTGTCTTTGATCGTCGCTTTAATGGCGGACTTCGCAAGTTGAAAGATTCATAAGAGACGGTAGATAGTTTCCTGTAGCCCCTTAAAAGCGAAATTATTTAAAACTTGGAAAATGGGTCCCCCACTTGCTCCCAATCCGCTTCGCGGTAAAGTCGATACGGCGAATGTTGTTACCATAAATTTTAACCAGAGCATTACTGTCGAAATGCTCTTACCATGGCTTTGCCGCGATCATGGATAAAAACAAACGAATTGAAGCTAAACGTTGGGATTACCTTATTTAACCATTAGGGAAGCTATCAGCTCGCTAAATTACACGTATTGCACCGGTGGAAATTAATACCGGTAACGTTCTCCATCGAACAAGAAGCGTACATCGTTAACAGGTTAATCGGCTATATATTCACGACGCTTGAAATACAAGCCAATTCTATTCCTGATATATGTATTATCGAGGTCTGCTAAAACATTTATAGACGAAATGATTTATGAAAGAAAAATATCAATTCTTGTACTATTCAATATAAATAAATTTGCGAGTAATAATAATAAAACGTTATAATTAATAACCCGATATTTGAGATTAAAAATTAAATTTAGATAATATACTTGATATCAAATTCTTTCTACGAAATTAGTAATAAACTATTTCGACAATAAACAAACATAAACATCAAGTTTTAATCTTCGCGCGTTTTTATTTAATCTCCACGTAAAAATATATTTTATTCGCGAGAAAGGATTCATCAAATGTAAAAGCTAGGAGCTGAAAAATAAAGCCGAAGTAACGAAATAGACAACCAACGTAGATTTTCACTTCGACGAGGCGTCAAGAGCACGCCAGCAAAGGGGAAAGTAATTAATCCCTGTCCTGCCATTTAACAGATACCTACATCGAAAGGGTCGCAACGAAAATGAAAATCCAGCCGCCTCGCTCCTGAACGGCGGCAAATTGAGTCGAAGTTTCATTGTATTTTTTTTTCCTTTCCCGTCCGCCCGCACGCGGATTCGTTTGTTTGCGCGGAAGAAAGAGGGAGATGGACGAGCACTTCGACCAATTCGAAACACAGACCTCACTCGATTCGTGCTCCACGCGCCGGCGATATCGACGACGGAAAAAAAAAGATCCGGTTCCAGTTGTCGCGAGAATTCGTTTCCATTTCAGATTTAGATTGCGATAAATGCACACGGCGGACTGTTCCTCGCGCCGTCGCGTCGGTTGTTCCCTGGTGCCCATCCACCCTGGTGGTTATCACGACCGTGAACCATCCCCGCGCGTCAAGTCTGGCGGAAACCCTTTCAGAAAAAAGCTCGCTCAAGACCGAGGGTGTCTACGATATCGCGGACGGTACCGAGCGACTGGCCTTTAACCCCAACTCGGAACAAGAGTCAGAAGAATCCAATGAACCATGCATGCAGCTGCATGCAGCCGCCGTCGCTTTAACATGCACACGCTGTAAACCCTGTCGCGGGAACTGCCCGATTTCTCCCGCGATAACGTGTTTTCATCGAGGTTCCATCATCCCGACGACGTAAAACGCTGTAGACTACCGCTTTTCTTCGACGAATTTTTCGAGCGACATTATTGTCTCGTCTCATCTCATCTCAGCTACGAGGGAGAAGAAGGACCACTCGAGGTATCGCCCACGCACGAATACAAATAGGAAACGCAATTTAATATGACTAATTCAATTTGCAACGCAATAATACCATAAATTAGTAATCCTCCAATTTATTCATTGTTAAATTAAATTAATTGACCAATTAAATATTTTCGTAGAATATTATTGCAGTAATGTTTGCAGAGAAAATAATTATATCCCTGCTACAAGGAAGAGCGGGATATATTCAGCGGTGAAATCTCGCGTACATAAATAATAAATCCAGTAACAAATAATAATTCCGAACCAATTCCTTCTTCATTTAATAGATAATTAATTTCTGATCAACGCGAATTGGAGAATTCGAAGATTATAATGTGCAAATAATGCGTAATGCACTGCATTAATGTATGTATAAAATTTTCCACAGGCACGGTTAATAAATTTACACGAACGAGTAATCTGCAATCACATGTATGTAAATAATTTATTTAAATTTCTTTCAGGAAAAATCTTTCTTGAGTATCGCGTTACGATCGCGCGACAATCACTAACACTTGTGACAAAGTTTTCTCCAAGATAAAAACTACCGGTGTAGTTATCGACGTCGAGCTCCTGTAAAAAGTGCCTGCCCTTTTTTTCGTTACTGAAGCGCGGTTATTACATCAGCGTAAAACTTTCCAATTGGATTATAAAGTTTTCTAGACGGCGTAATTTCTACACTAACGACGGGAGCAGTGGAATTATCGAATCACTCCTGTGTATAAGCAACGAATGCAAAAAAAAAGTAACGTGGTTCTTAACTTTGGACTTTCGCCCCTATTAAATCGTCGAGATAGTACTCATAGACTCGGGCGATGAAAGTACGCGGATCATTTTGAAAATTGTTGTAGTGGAAGGCAAGCAGTTACATACAGTTGCCCGTGAATGTTGACATCTACAAAAATATTCGAGAATGGAAAGAGGCTCGCAGTTAAGGAAGAAGATTTTTCTGCGCGTACATTCATACGAATTTTTTGCATAGTTTTAATGAGAGGAATATTTTTACATCCAGGGAATGTTTATAGCGCCGGTATGCCTATGTTTGTGTACAAGAAGAGAGATATGTGCGATTCCCATTCTCATATAAACTCATTCTCTTTCTGGCCTCAAAAGAGAACGTTACATCACATCGCGGACTTTTAGCGCAGTCGTTCGCGGAAAGCCGGTCCCTTTTTCGCGCGAAAGCTGAATTTCCCCGACACAAAGGCAAAAGTTCCGAAACATCTCGACGGCGTGGCACGTCGGGAACGGGAGCTTTTGCGTTTGTTTCCACATTAACGCGTCTTAACATAACACTCCGAGCCATTCCGCGCGAGTTTCTCGCCACTTACACGTCGACGCCTTATCACCGCGACAACTTTCTATCCGCGTTACGTGTTCGCGTTAGCGGAAACGATCGCCGTTGCCGCTTTATTTTACGTTCGCGGCTAACGTCGCCGATTAGCGAGGAAAATACGGTGATGTGCGGGCGGCAGAACGCTTATCGTCAAGACGCAAAGGATGAGGGCGAGAAAGATTCCGCGGACTTAGGAAGTTGCCGAGGGTGTCCTTTCACGTGTTCGCCTTCCTGTCGCATTGTAAAATAGCAGCGGAGTGTACGTAATCCATCGAGATTGCGGCTCCTCCGTCTCGGATTTACGGGTGAAGACCGGACCTCCCGGTGGCGTTTCTGCTTTTACAAGCAGATTGGATCGTCAACTCGCTATAGGTTTCGGTGCTCCGACCGGAATCGCGAGATTCGCACCGGGACCAGATCTGCCTCTGTAAGCCAAATTTGGCTTACCCAATGACATTCATCTAACGATAAATACGGAAGTCAACCTCGTAATAAGATTTCACCACCCGGCCATTCTCGGATTATACGTGGCGCCCGAGATGTCCTCGATTTAACTCCTGTCCGGCCCAACTTTCCTCACGGACGCGTTTTCATTTCCTGCGCATAGGAAAATACGCGCCATTAAGCATGCAGATAATCTCGAAGATGACCGCGTTTGATTACGCATTTAATTACCGCGTCTGACGAATATGAGGCGAAATGATGCCGCTGCAATTCAGGAAGTCAGTCACGTCGTATCTGCATGTTTAACTTGTTAAATGTATCGCCCTGTAAATGATGCATCGCGCCAGGAAATGAAGTTTAGAAATAGCGAATTTTAGTCCGCGCAAATATACATCAGTATTAATGCGATATTACTATGCCATTACATATATTATTGGCAAAAAAAAAAAATATATATATATATATGTAGCTAATAAATAAGTGATAATTATGTGATATGATAATTAATATTCAATATATGAGTATCACTGCGATCACGATGCAAAAGTCAGAATATATATCCCATTATTAATAGGATTTAATATTATTAATGCAGCTTAGCCGCGATTAAAGTAGGGACTCCATATAGAATTGCATATTGTCCGCGTAATTATTATGCGAATATATTAGAATGAATTCATGTTCCTGAATAATAACGTACAAAATGCGTCCGAAATCTGATACTATATCGGAGAAAGGGCGAGTCCTCTCGCCCAGTTTCCAATTTTTATTCTTTTTTCACGCAAACAAAAACAAAAAGGATTTATTTTGCGTTCGCGACTGATTTTTCCACGAAAAATCAGTCTTCTCGACTGTATAACGATTTCGAATGCATTCTCTGCGTATCGATTAGATACACACGAACACCTAAAGCGTATTTGCGTAGCGTATCGCAGTCACATAAACGTCTTCATATCTTCATTATCCGTAATATCGAGTTTTAACGAGTGGGCATGCGGCAGCGTGGTGCAACAAGATAGAGAGTTTTTACTTTGCCATAATCATATGATGCGATAATCGTACGATGCTATTATCTTTTACTATCTCATGATATATAAAATGTGAGACTTTTATTTTTATACTGTCCGGATTAGATATCTTCGGAATTGTAACGTACGTTTTATGTATGCTTTACGTTTATGCGGTTTTTTAAATACAATTTTTGCAATTGCAGATTCGAAAAAATGAATGCCTGGCTGGAAAATGGTTAGAAGCGATAAATCTTTGCGCGTTTGCACCTAACTGAAGCTACAAATCTTGATATATCTCGGTGTAAATTCGATTTTTAACGAAACAAAACGGAAACCAATACAGTTGCCTTGTTATGTCAGATACAAAGAAATCATAAATGCAAAAATATTGAATATTTGTATAACGTAACAATGTAATATACATACTTTGTATGAACTTATCAAAAGTTGCTACACTCTTAAATATATCTGT
The DNA here is from genome assembly GCA_003063835.1 of Aphaenogaster floridana. Lineage (NCBI taxonomy): Eukaryota > Metazoa > Arthropoda > Insecta > Hymenoptera > Formicidae > Aphaenogaster > Aphaenogaster floridana. The sequence goes on from NJRP01000061.1 coordinate 870,526, forward strand.
GTGATTTTGACACCAATGGTGTGGATTTTAACCCCATATTGGAGTTTATATAATTCTCACCATGTTGGTGTGAAATTAATACTATCTGCTTGGTGTGCAAAATTTACATTGTTGCGGTGTGAAACTAACTGCTAAAGCGCTGTGACGATTGGTTGTTTGTAGTCACATGTCGCGCCATCGCATTGCGTATTGTCAAAACAAACAATATCGCATCAAAGTTTGACACCGCGTTGTCGGTGTGAAAGCTTCTCTCAACAACTTAAAATTCACCCCGAATTATTTAACATGGGTGTGGTGAAATTTTACACTGATATTTTTAAGACTGTATACTTAATAACATTTAAAATAAAAAATTAATACTTTCGTTAATATTTGCACAATGTTTCAAATTTCATGTATTTTAGGTAAGCTTTTTCTTCCGAAAATATTCTTTCCTAAAATATATGTTGAACATTTATAGACGATATGTCTCATGTTCTTCTATTTTTAACATATACTCGTTTGTCTTGCTCAGACATGAACTCATCCGTTATTTTGATGTAAAAATAAAGATGTAATTCTTGTACATAAGCACACGTACATAAGTACACGAAAGAATGTTCTGCAATTTATTTTAGTTGGATGCGATGTTGCAAAATATTATTTTCTTTTTTACAGTTCTAAATTATTTCATAAAAGTACTCAAATAGAATCGAAATTATATTTAACAGTTTAATAATAGCATTTAATATTTATATCGGAGAATAAAAGTAAAATAAGATTAATTCAAAATTAACTATATTTATTTATTAGATCATGAATTTATTTTGTATATAACGACTTTTCGGAAAAAAAACTCATATATATAGACAACTTCATTTAATAAATTTAATAAATATACATGTACAAATTATTTTATCTAAATTTATATTATATTTATTTTTTAATAAAGATTTATTTAAAATTTTTTATTTAATATCGAATGAATCAAGGGTGCTTGTATAAGAATACAGGATGTTCCATTGAGTTTATAAGATAGTATAAGAGGCGCGTTAAAAATTTCTCTTCTTTCCATTTTTACATCGTGCGCAATGATTTAGTACCTGTGTCCTATGTTTAAAACTGTTTTACTTTATTTCATGAATATAAATCCCGAAAGTGCTATTTACGTATTCCTGGCGGACTATTTCAAGAAGCCAACAGACGTTGCATGACGTTCATACTCAAGGAAAGGCATGTGACGTAAAACGCTCTGATTTAAATTTCCCTGTTTGCATTTCGCCGAAGCCAGAGATGTAACTTTACACCTTTTTTGCATTTGCATTTTTAGCTTCAGTTACGCATAAAACCGCGTAAAAACATATCGCACCTAACTACTTTCCAAGCCATAGCATTCACTCTTTCGTGTTTAAAATACGATTATATAAGAAAAAAAAATCAAATAAGTAACATAAAACGTAACTAAAAACGTGCGTTCTAAAGATAAATAAAAATCTCTTTTTTCAGATATTGATAGATTAAACGCTTCGAAATAATATTCGCTCAACGAGATATCTTTTTACATCCTGGGTGTTCCAGTATCTATCTAAACACTCGGTGTTTGTACAAGCTCCTGTGTAAGAAAAGATTTCTCTTTTAATCCCTACGGTAATTAGCCCTTAAAACCGCTAAGTACGGCTAATGAAATCTTATCCGCAGTCCGGATGCTCTCAGCGCTGTTTCACACGCTAGGTACTAATTGCGCCGCCAAGAACTTTTTTTGCCGGATCAACAAGGTTAAATTTCCTTTGAGGACGCATCCACCAACCTTCCCCGCTCTTACGCGTCGCGGCAGCATGCCATTTTATACGCGGGCAACGTTGGAGAAAAAGTTTATCCGCGACTACTGCTCGGCGATATTTTATACTCGCTGCTTTGTACTCTAAGCAGGTCTACACGCTTTAAAGCCAGTAGCCCGTAACGGATTACGACGTGTCGCGATTTAACGCTCTCCGTGCCTTTGTTTCTCGCTAGAGGACCATCCACCGTATCCGTGACTGGACTCGAAGAGATTCGCTGATTTTCAATCTTTCGTCGCGTCGAGAAATCGCGATCGACGTGAACCAATTGTCTCGGTTGCGAGACTTTCTTGCAAACATATCGCGATAAACTCGAGGTATTTAAATCGACTATAGGACGCAATCTCTTCATCCGCGAAGCAATGCGACAAGCGACAGCAAACGGTGGATCTATCATTTATGCGAGGACCATCCAAAACTTTAGCTCTTAGCCGCGAATTCCTCGTAATGGATTATTCTCTACGTCGTTTATATTTTCCACTCGAAATAAATTACCTCATGTCGGAAATTCTACGGTGGATCTCTTAATTGAGGAGCGCGGTTTAATGGAGAGTTCAACTTGGAAATATAGAATTTGATTGAAAAAGGGGAATTATCGTTTCGCGATCCGCATGAATTTCACTGACCCGTATTGGCGGATCGAAGGGGTTAAATCAACAGCGACGTTTCCCGAAGATACGATTCGCTCTAACCACGAACTCATACATCAAACATCTCGATGCGGATAATAATAAAAATCGATAGTTAGTTATCTGGAAAATGCTATTCTACGTATTGTCGCAAAAATGCAGGGAATAAAAGTGCCATTTTTGCATTGCAATCTTACTGCTACCTCTCAGATAAGAGAAATAATATCGAACAAATACGTTAACGGTTAGCAGAGATAAGATTTACATTGACTCGTAATAGGAGCAACGGAAAACTTTTTCCGTTACATAAGATATACAGGTATAACTTTTAATACGACATACAGTCGACATACGCGATACAGTTTTTACGCAGATTGACTTTTCATCTCACAGGACGATACATCAGATTCTCTAGCACAGGTGATGTATGTTTCTTGTTGGCAGAAATGCCGAAGAAGATCGTGTCTTTCTGCATTGCAATATTACGCGGACCGACAATTCTTAAATAGAATCTGTGCTCGAGCTAAAAATCAACGTGATGTCGACAGAGAGTTTTCGTCTCTGAATGCGAAACAATTAAAATCTAATATAAATATGAAAGAAAGCTCATATCGGTCGCGGCGAATCTTGGTGCCTAATAATAATTATTTTGTGAATTTTCCTACTCATGCGAACTGCGCGCCGCGTATTCGTTTTGAAACACAGTCTTTACATGAAGCCGGAATGATTAATTCGGAATTATTAAATTGACGAACAATTTAATAATTTTTTCGCAATAAGTTCTTTACAGTTTTTTCGGGGAATGGGGGAATGGGGGGATCTTATAAATGCTAGTAAGCATCAAAAAATTATTAAATTGCTCGTCAATTTAATATGTGAATTATTCATTCCGGCTTCATGTAAAGACTGTGTTTCAAGACCGACGAATATGCGGCGCGCAGTTCGCATGAGTAGAAAAATTCAAAAAATAATTATTATTAGGCACCAAGATCCGCTGCGACCGATATGGGCTTTCTTTCATATTCATATTTGTTTAATATCATCGGTCTTATATTCTTAACCCTCCAACTGAATACGTTTTTTCGACACCTTTCCACTGAATACGTGGACTTTATGCGTCCGACGCTATTTTCCTCACTTATTTAGAGTAATTTAAAATAGTACTTTATTAGAGTTATTTAAAATAGTACTTTATTTTTACTGGCAGACTAAACTATTAATCTTTGGCTAATTTAAAATATCTAAAAAAAAATTCGTGGAACATCTGTTTACATGATTTCATAGTCATTTTGATCCAAATTATTAATTAAATATTTAATTTTTAATGAATTCTGAACACTAACGAAGGAAAGACTCGGACACCAACGACCCACGTTTTCAGGCGAAGGGTTAATATTAATTAAAATCTAGTTTCTTCGAAAGCGACTTATAAATAGATTATCGTCCCGAAAACGAAAATCGATTGACGTTAAGACGTCGTGCACTTAGGAAAACTCCGCTGTTGAAAAAACCGCTCGATAAAGCTTGCCGGATATTTTCGGCAATACTCTTCGCCCTGCGCCCATTCGTAACGCGATCTCGGGATAGAACGTGAGTTTATGTGAGGCACGTAAGTAGGTCGGCGTCCCTGCCGCGACTCGCGTACGCTGGTGGCTCAATTTTTAATGATCGATCGATAAATTAGGGACTTAACGTTGGTCGTTTCGGGAGGGATTTTCCATCACACGGATTACGGAGGCGTTGCCCGATACGCGATTAAAGCCTGGTAAACTCGCGGGAGGTAGCCGTTTTATTTCCAGGAGCAGAAATTACGCGATATTGCCCCGATGCCCGGATAGAACAGAACTCACTCGGCGAAGTACAAGTTATTAAACAATCTCAACGACGTTACTTCTCGATGACCCTAGAACTCATAAAGCAAAGATCCTTTGCTGCGTCGCCGGTGTATCGCGACTTCACGTTTTCAGCGTGAGTTTATTTCCATGGTCGCCGTTATCAGGAGAGATAATTCCCACTGCGACAGCGCAAACCGAACCGCGATTGCGCGTTTTTAAACGTTATCTATTTGTCATCCAGTTAATTAAGAAAGAAGCCGATTGAAAGTATTTTATAATCGAGCAAGTTTACATTGGGCAGTTATCATTGAAATTATTTTTCTCATAAAAGGAAAGAAATACACTGCAAATCCAAGCGTGTTATTTTAGCTGAAGCTCTTCTTACACATTTCTTGCAGTTTTAAATCATGTCATTTAACACGACTGAACGTATTAATGTTTAATTTAATACGATTAAACGTGTTAAATGACGTAATCTAAAATGGCAAGAAACATATAAAAAGAGCTTCAGTCAAATGTGTCATTTTTAGATGTTTATGCGTGTAAAAATAACACGCTTGGATTTGCAGTGTAGAATTTAACGCTACAAAGGAAACGAATTAACGGAGATTTCAAGCAGAAACAGTAGTTGATAGAATAACGCATCGGATAGTTGGAAAGGAACGGTCATCTCACAATCTCGGAGAAAAAAATTGTAAGATCCCCTTCGTCGTAAGATCAAAATCTGTTCTCAGTCAATATTGGTCATAAATGCGTAAGTATGGGAAAACATTTTGTGCAATTTGTTGTTTCTTATGACTTCGTTTTAAGAGCTTTACGTCGCCATCGCGTCAAGCTCGATTGTAAATCCAATTGTAGCTACAAGTAAGCGTTCCTTCGCTTATTTCTTAACCAATGACGGAGAGTGCCTCTCTCAAGAAACCGAGATCGTAAAGCCTGATGCGTAAATCGGACACGTGGCACGATATTATTTCTTTACGGAATCGTAAACCGTACCACAGCGTACAACGCGCAGCTTCGTAGTTTCTTTCAACGCGCGGCACGAGAGCACATCTATATCTGTATCTACACCTCCCGATCGGTCTTATTAAATTCTCAATCTCGGTGCTTTAATCCATATCTTTAGATCTAGATAGCGTGGCGAACAAGAAAAACCAGCGCTCGCAACCACGGGCATCCCCGTCCCAATCCCTTCCGTATCTCTCTCTGGGGGTTGAAAAAGCTTACGGTGTACACAGGTACCCGCCTTGCCGCCGCGACGCTCACCTTTTTATTATTCCATGGCGTGTGAGACGAAGCTCGCGTAGGGCGTGTCGCGCCATTTGCATTCTCATTACCATCGGCGGTTCTTATTTAAATAGGTGAACAACTGCAAAGCACTCCGGTGGTCGGAGAGCTCGTTAGGCGACCCCTCCCAAGTAGGTGAGAGAAGGTGGGTGGCCGTATGCACAGGTACATCCGTTGCACCCTGCGCTCTTCCGACGTACCACTCACCACCCACCCTCTGCGGACCATGCTGCTCTCAACCCCCTCCCTTTAAGACGCAGTCTAGCAAAGGAGGAAAGAAATGGAGAGAGAGAAAGAGGGAGGGAGCCGGATGGCTGCAATTTCGCGCGAGGACGCGAATCCTCGTGGTCCCCGACCTCGCGCAACGCGAAGGGCGACGGGGAGGAAGGCAAGGGGGAATCTTTTAAATTCAACGCGGTACGCTTCATTAGTGGCTGCGGTTTGCTCGGCGGCCGCAACGATTTAATCCGAGCTTGCGCGCGGCGTCAAGCCGCGCCGCCATCCCGAGGAAATTCAATTTCGCTACGACGGTAATGGACCAGAACGTTTCCGACCGGAGAGTCAGGCCGACTCTCGGAAACACCGATCGACTCTCGGTGCATCCCGCCGAAAGCGGAATCCGTTCGAACGTAACGCGGATTCCGGGTGGCGCGGCCGTTCGCTTCTCGACGCTCGCGGCGTTCGATAGTTAATCGCGCGCGAGAAACGACACGAACGACACAAACGACATCGACAGGAGTGTCTAGCTGGTACATGCGTATTCCTGGAAAACTGTCGATGGAAAAGAACATCGGGATACGCGAGCATAAGGGAAAAGTCGAATACTAGTCCGGCAATTCACCCGAAAATTCGGCACAGTTAGTTGATCTGGCGATCAGACCACACACTGCTTGCGCTCACCGATTTGGACCATATTTGGAATATATTTAGATTATCATTAGACATGACTCCTGGTAAAGCCGTTTTGATACATAAGTCTTGGTTGTCCCCAGCCAGAGTCAAGCACAAAACTTGTCTTTTTTATCATAATGATTATTTAAATATGAGTCTATTTTGATATTCTAAATATTTGAATCAATCTCTTTTAATATACGTATACTAGAAATTGTAGTTTAAGTATCAAGAGGCTCATATTTAAATGATCATTATGATTAAAAGAAAACAAATTTTGGATCGGATATAACATTATGTTATAACTCGATTTTATAACTTCGGCGTAAATCGGACCGTGTAACTGAGCTTAATGTTGTGTCTTATAGTAGTGCTTTAGCACTGGCGAAATTTTCTAGAAAAAAATTGAGGAATGTTTCGAGAACTAATCAATTAGGTAATCAAGAAAATGAAATAAGATTTCGATAGTCGATTCAAATGGAGTCTCTTCTTTTGCTTTTAATGTAAAAATATCCCACAATCAGTTATTATATATGTACCTTCGCACCTACCTTCTCATTTGTGTTCGTTTTTTTTCTTTTATTATTATCCTTAACGTTAAAATTGCAGGTCAATGTATTTGCGTCGAAATGAAGCAGACAATAACATATCTAGAAAATTTTGCCACTGCTAAAGCACTACTAAAGGCGCAACATTGAGACTGTGGCTAGGGACAACCAAGGCCTATGCATTAAAACGGTTTTAATGTCTAATGATAATCTAAATATATTCCAAATTTGGTCCAAATCGGTGAGCGCAAGCAGTGTGTGGTCTGGTCGTGAGATTTTTAATTACATGGTCACGACACGAATTGTGTAGCTTCTATTTATCGTTCCGAGGTTCTTTAACACATTTAGAAGCAATCTTATCTCAATCAAAAGTAGATTGGTTTATCTCTATTTTTGTACTTCCTTATATATTTTAATTTTCTTTAATCACAGAGAACTCTCTAGATTTGATACAAAGAATTTTTCGTTTTTGAGAGATATTATATCATTGATGGCATATAACAATAATAAGTTCATTCTATAATAAATTAGCTTTTAAACTCTATAAATATCTTATTATATACTTTTCATTTAATCTTATTTAAACTTTCATTTTAATCCATCCCCGATTTTCCACTATAAATTTAATTATCCAAAATATAGTTATCCATATTTAATTTATCACCGACTTGATTTAGCGCAGGCAAATCATGCAATTAACAAGTATCACGTCAAAGCGGCGACATTAATTGTGATATATTTAAACCTCATGAATTGGATTTGTGTGAAAATTGTGCTCTCTTACGAGCTCAAAATAAATGTTCTTAAGATGTAAAAATATATGGAATCGGATATGCATACATAGAGGCATTTGCTTAAAATTGATAAAGTTGAATTGTAATGAAAAGTTAACAAAAGTTTGCTGTATTGACAAAAACATTTTTAACGTGTGACGGAAGGGAAGTGATTGCACTCGTTTCTAGTAGATTCACAAACCTGCCGAATGCCGCGGCATTACGTAACGCTATGCAAATATTGCGTCAAGTCCTTCGGGAGTAAAATGTCGAGTACACGGAAGATTTCTCGGTTCGGAAACAAGAGCAACGGGCGAAGCTCCCGGAAGTTACAACGCGGAACAACTTTCATGCTTGCAAACGACAAAGTTCGACCTTACGATTCGATCCAATATATTACAAAGATATGCGTACTTCTTGGAATTTATAATGGCGCGTAAGCTCACCTACTTTCGGAGCGGCGGCAACAAGCATTTCATTTCGTTTCGTGCTTTTCTTATCTCTCTTGCTAGTTTTCGCAAATTAGAAGATTCGCGTATGACTGAACTCCAGTTTATTTCCGCGCAACGAGACATATTTAACTATCTTTATCAACCGAGATCGAGTACTACCATTATATATCTACAGATTGTCATAATGCCATAACTTTGCAATCTAACTCTTGAAATAATTCTTAACACTAATTGTAAAACTACCACCGCCAGTCAAATGACCGTTTTTAAACTTTTGATTAAAAATTCTGCATTCAATATTATCGGTTTTCCTCAATTGACTTCACGACTTTTTCTTAATATACACATAATCAATTTTTCAATATCTATCTCTCTTCTTCTTTCGTTTCTTCTGATAAACATATTACCTGCATTCAATTGGAAAAAATAAAACTTTTATTTAAAAACCGGTAATATTTGACCGATTCGGTAAAAATAGGTATATATAAATTGTCGGTAGCTTTAGTGTGTTAATTGAATCACGTGCTACAGCCTGACTTTAAATAATGATAGAATTATGTATTGTAGCAAATTCGAAGAAAAATGCACCATTGAAAAATGATGGAAGAAACATTCATCTATTACGATCATATTATGATATTATTTTAAAATATATTGCTTTTACTTTTGTTTCATAAAAAGGCAGACTTAAATTCATATTTACATAACGTTTAGAGAGTTCTGCATTACTTCACAAGAATCAAATCGCAAACTTGTAGTATAAAATCGCAGCGCGTTCTGCATGTATATTTATTTATTTCTCTTATTGCGCAACAACGTTATGATTAACGTTAACGTTCCAACGTCACGGTACTATATTCTTAAAACAATCAAGCGACATTTTACAATTTCATTGCTTTCTCGTATTTGTTGTTCCTTTTTCTTTTTATGGTTTTTTTTAAACAATCGAGAACTAGGTGCAGCTTAATATAATTCAACCGTGTAATTTAAACTACATAATTAGCCTGTCACCTAATTAGGATGAAATTTAATTAACTGCCTTAATTCCAGCAGAAATAATGAATCGCGTATCTCTCGTGAAAATCTAACGAATTAATTAATGGGGATGCGAACGCGAGAGAATATCTGAAACGGTCATTCCTGAAATACGGAATTTTACGGAGGGAGGGAGAAGGAGGAGCAGGGGGAGGGGGGTCAGGGGAGGGGGGCCTAAGCAGGAACTGCGATAAGCGCGAGCGGATTAAAAAATAAAATCCCCTGGCGTAGGAGTCGCGAGGGCATATTGATTTTTCTACTCCGGCGCTGCAGCCAATGACCTAACGTTACCCCCTGGCTGCAAGCACGGTCCTAACAAAGTTATCCGAAGAATGACGTGCCGTACATGGTGTAGCGCGACGGAAATCGACGCCCATTTACCACTTCGTATTCTCGATCATGTCGCCACACGTGACCCCCAATCGCCCCCGCGTCGCGACCCGGGCACCGTCTTAAGACACCATCTGGCAACCGCCCAATCCGGTCATATTTTTCCGATCGTAACGGGTCACGCGGGTATGTGACAGCATCCCCGAGCCACGGTGATTTACTGCGGGCATTAAATTACGACCGTCGGTCGGCTGATCTTCGGGATCGGTATCTCTTTGAACGAGACACCGAGACCAGAAGCTCACTGACCAACGACGCTGTTGACATTTCTCTCTCTCTCTCTTTCTTCCCCTTTTATATATTGTATATATTTTTTCTAAGGATGTTACCCGTCGGCTTTTCGGTCCCGCGAGACTCAACCTTGTCCTGTTGAAAATTGAGGTTCGTCCGGGAAGTATATATATGTGTACATGTTTCGTGGTTCGTCGAAAACAGGATAACCATATTTTTCTGCAGACGATTCGAACTATAGGCGAGGCAAGCAATGGCAATTTTAAAAAAGAAAACACAGAGAGCTGGAATTCGTGATCTTTTGTTATCACAACCAGGAAAAAGGGAGAATGATAAACTTGAATGTGTAGTTACGAATTAAAAATAGTGATTTCTTCTGAAAAACAATTTAAACATTACAGTCTTCCAATACAAGGACGATTAAAAATTATAGATTTCTAAATATTCGAGTGCATGCTGTTATATCTGCGATTAATACGATAAAAGCTGTTAAGTGATATTAACGAAAATATATCAAGCAAAAAAACCATGTAAAAACTCCTTTCGTTTAACGAATTTTTCTCCTTTCTCTTTATTGTTGAACATTTTCCAATTCACAAGATCACTATCGAGAACTGTACGGAATATCTCGACATTAAATCCGATATAGTCTAAATCTGAAGTCTCATTTATGTCGATGGAGAATCAGATAAAAACGGCGCTGCTCGACCCGCGTCGGGCATTTCTAGCCACTCGTGAACATTTATCTCGAGAGTCCTTTTGAACGACGTATTCAGTCGTGTATTAGCGAAGATAGCGAGTCCCCCGTTTCGTGTTCACGTGTCCAATTTCATCCCGGCGATGTTTCGCATTGTTCGCAGAACCCGCGGCGGTGTGAAATCCGAGTGTCGGCGCGAGAAACGATGAACGAATCGGGACGAGCCGGGAACGAAGCGGCGCGATAATAATAATATGTGGACGACGCGGCCACGGACCAGGCGAAAGTGGCGACAACCGTCGACCCCGTCGTGCAGAGAACGTGACAATCGGTGGAATCGCCGTCGGGACGGCTTCCGCATCATCTACTCGGTGATCCTGGCGGCCTGCATGGCGACGCAGGAAGCGAGGGGCGCCAAGTGTCCGCCGCCGGACACAATACCCGGCTGCCCGTGTTACAACTTCGAGAACGGCGGTCTGTTCCTGGAGTGCGCAGGTGCCACCGAGGAGTCCCTCAGGAACGCTTTGTCCGGCGTGATACATGCCGCCGGCGAGGAAGGTAAACCGTCCATGATACAACACGCAAAAAGCGGGGATCAGCGGGGAGAACACGTATCCCGCTCGCATACATAAGTAGAAACGGCCGCTGTAGTGATACATCCGTAAAACGGTGGTAACGTCGTACTGGCGGGAACAGCTGTGGCGCAAAATAAAGAAAGAATAAGCTCGAGACATCGTTTCAGTATCTGTGCAAATAGTTAATAAGCCATATCTTTTTAGTTCGTACTTCTTTTTCTACTTTTTTACAGCTTTCAGTTTTCAAATGTCAAATAGCTTGAGAACTCTGAAATATTTTAATAGAACTATTTCTGGAATATCTCTCTTGTAAGAATATTTTAATTTACGTTTCTAGTAGAAGATATTTTATATTGATCCGGCTGTATATAAGAAGAGAGCGCAATTTAATATTTTTATTTCAAGAAAGCTTTCTGATACTTAATTCAAGAAAGACTACACTGCTTAATTCTGATACTTAATTTCAAGAGAAGCTTCTGACATAATAAATATTTATTTATATTCTCACATAATAAAATATTTATTTATATTCTGCAGACTAAACTATTATTTTTTGGTTATTTATATTCTGTGTTAATTCTCTTAAATCTTATATTTCGCAGATTTTTCATTTTTCAATGATAAAAATTCTCATTGCAAGTACGTTTATTGAAGAGAGTGATTCATCGTTTTATTTGTATTTATCGATATTCAATGAATATTTTACGCATCTGATAAAAAATAAGAAAAATAGAAAGAAGAGTTTAGCTTTATATTTTGCGATTGTAACTCACAAAGCATGTCAGTAGCTTTGAGTGAAATATCTCGCGATTGTTCCAGGGGCGCTCGTTCAATCATTGAGCGTGTACGAATTGGATCGGAAAGTAGAGGAACTTCGGTCCGCCGCTTTCCCAGCGGGCTCGCAAATTAGGCATCTACAAATATCGCATTCCGCGATCCGTGAAATAAGCGAGGATGCTTTTGCGCGACTCAGTAAAACCCTGGAATCCTTGGCACTCGTATCCGGTCGACTACCTCACGTACCTCAAAAGGCTATGGCTTCGCTGAGCCTACTCAAAGCGCTGGACCTGGAAGCCAACCTCGTTTACGAGCTGCCTAGCTTCAGTTTCTTCGGGCTCGCGTTAATTAAACTGAACCTGAAGGGTAATCAAATCATGAAAATTTCGGAGTACGCCTTTGCCGGGCTCGAGGGCACTTTGAAGGACCTAGATCTGGCGGAGAACAAGATCAGAGTATTCCCCATGACGTCCTTAAGAAGATTAGAACATCTCACGTCCTTGAGGCTCGCTTGGAACGAGATATCCCAGCTCCCGGAGGACGGCTATTCCAGGCTGGACGCCTTAAACTTCCTCGATCTCAGTAGCAACAATTTCAAGGACATTCCGCTCAATTGCTTTCGCTGCTGTCCGTCCCTAAAGACCCTCTCGCTTTATTACAACGCGGTCGAGTCGGTCGACAAGGATGCCTTTATATCGTTGATCGATCTCGAGTCGATAGACCTCAGCCACAACAAGATCGTGTTTCTTGACGTGGCCACCTTCCGTGCCAATCAAAAGCTCAGGTCGATCGATCTCAGCCACAATCACATACACTATATCCGGGGCGTGTTCTCGAGGCTGCCCGAGTTGAAAGAGCTCTTCCTGGCGGAGAATAACATTCTCGAAATACCGGCGGAAACGTTCGCCGGTAGCACGAGTCTCTCGGTCGTGTATCTCCAACAAAACGCCATCAGAAGGATCGACGCGCGCGGCCTGGCGACGCTCGGTCAATTAGCGCAGCTACATCTGAGCGGAAATTACATCGAGAAGGTGCCGCGCGACTTTCTCGAACACTGCGAGAATCTCTCGACCCTGTCGTTGGACGGTAATAACATCCGCGAGCTCGAAGTGGGCACGTTCGCCAAGGCGAAACAGCTGCGCGAGCTTCGGCTACAGGATAATCAGATCACCGAGGTGAAACGTGGCGTGTTCGCACCGTTACCGTCGCTCCTTGAGTTACATCTGCAAAACAACGCCATCACGGATATGGAGACTGGCGCGTTGAGATCCCTGCACAGTCTGCAACATGTGAATCTACAGGGTAACCTTCTGGCGGTGCTTGGCGATGTGTTCCAAGTGTCGAACGACGTCGGCCAGAGCGAAAACAGCGGTAGCTCTTTGGTCTCTATTCAGCTAGATAACAATGGACTCGGCGTCCTACACAATGACTCATTAAGGGGCCAGGCCTCGGTCAGGATCATGTGGCTCGGACATAATAGACTGACTCGTCTTCAAGCCCCATTGTTCCGGGACCTGTTGCTAGTTGAACGTTTGTATCTCACGAATAATTCTATCTCGCGGATAGAGGACACCGCCTTCAAACCGATGCAGGCGCTCAAGTTCCTGGAGCTCAGTATGAATCGGCTGAGCCACGTGACCGTGAAAACCTTCTCGGAGCTTCACGAGCTGGAAGAGCTTTATCTGCAGGACAACGGTCTACGCCGTTTAGATCCTTACGCCTTGACGGCCCTCAAAAGACTGCGCATCCTCGATCTGGCCAACAATCACTTAAACGTGCTGCACGATAAGATCTTCCAGGAGGGGCTACCGATCAGAACGCTCAACTTGAAGAATTGCACCGTCAGTGTGATCGAGAACGGTGCCTTCCGCGGACTGAACAATCTCTACGAGCTAAATCTCGAGCACAATCATTTCACTGCCACGGCGTTAGATCGTCTAGACATACCGGGATTAAGAGTCTTAAGAATATCGTACAACAACTTCAGTCAGATTAACGCGAACTCCTTGGACGGCTTGCCGTCCCTTCAACATCTGGCAATGGACTCGTCGCAAATCTACAGAATGCCAGCCGAGATATTCTCGAAGAATAAGAATCTGGGGAAGCTATTGCTCAGTAACAATTTACTCAGGGTACTGCCGGCGATGCTGTTCCTGGGCTTGGAAGCGCTCAAGGAGGTCAAGCTCGACGGCAACAGGTTCCAGGAGGTCCCGTACGACGTGTTCGCGAACGCCACCACGGTGGAATTCCTCTCTCTTGCCAACAACGTTATCCACCGCGTGGACATGTCGCGACTGAACGGATTGACCAGTCTACGGGAGCTCGACCTACGCGGCAACTACATCATGTCTCTCACCGGTTTCGCCTCCGTCAATTTCTCCCGCCTGATATCCGTGGACCTAAGTCATAATCACTTAACGGCTCTTCCGGCGAATTTCTTCGCTCGCTCGAATATGCTGCGGAAGATTGAGCTCGCGGCTAATAAGTTCCGGCAAATACCCGCCGTTGCACTCACGGCGCAAAATATACCCGGTCTAACCTGGCTGAACGTCACGGCTAATCCTCTCGTGAGAATACACGAGATCAGCTCGGAGGCGAAGTATCCGGCTCTTCAGGAAATTCACATCTCAGGGACGAACTTAACGATAGTTGCCAGCCAAGACTTCGAGGCATTTCCCGCGTTGATGCATCTCTTCATGGGCAGCAATATGATATCTAGGGTATCGCCCAGCGCGTTTCGTAGCCTGTCGAATTTACTCACGCTGGATCTCAGTGTCAATGAGCTGGAGCTACTGCCGCAGGAAAGACTGAAGGGGCTGGAACACCTCAGGCTGCTGAATCTCACGCACAACCGTTTGAAAGAGCTCGAGGACTTCCCGCCTGACCTTAAAGCTTTGCAGGTGCTCGATCTCTCGTACAATCAGATAAGCGGAGTGGGAAAGGGCACGTTCCAGCATTTGGAGAATTTAGCCGAACTGCACCTTTACGGCAACTGGATATCGTCGATCTCGCCGGACGCGTTCAAGCCGCTGAAGAAGCTCAGGATTTTAGATCTAAGTAGAAACTACTTAGCAAACTTACCGCTGAATGCCTTTCGACCACTCGAAACGCAAATACGGAGTTTACGGGCTGAGGGTAAGTACGATTTGTTACTTCATATATATTCGATTTTATTCCATTACGCATTTAGTGAGAGTTTATCTCACTGCTTGCGATTTACACGAAATTACGAAAATAATTATGTAATAATTATGTAGTATATAAAAACAATCGTACGACGTCTTTATTACAACCCACGTTAAATTGTAATAAGATGACTGTGTTTCTCTTTTCAATTTTCATCTTTTTATTTCCGCAAGTCGTTTCCTATATAAAGTATTTGTACGTTCCGAGACCATTATTCGGCCGTTTATTGCGAGTTAACACGAAAAAAATTCTCTTACGTCCGACGATATTGCCTGCATGTATATAAGCACACGTGACGTCATTCACACGGATTGTATCGCTCTATGTTCGACAATAGCAATCTCAGCCGGTGAGATGATTGGTCGCATGCAAAACTCACCGCCGGCGTATCTTCGCATGCGAGCAAATTCGACTCAGTCGAAAATAGCCCCGCCGGGTAGTTACACTCGGAACTCCTCGACGTCGAGTGAACGATATGAACACAGAGCACACAATCGCGAGCAAACGTTACAAAACATCGCGATGCTATTCAACGCGGAAACGTCGCTATAGCGTCGCGGTAATTCAGGTTGCCGTAAACGTCGCAGTGCTTACGGCGAATTCAAACACTCCGAGCTTTCGCAACGCTCGCGAGAGATTCTCGTGACAATCACGACGTCGTGGCGCGATAAAAACTTCTCGTAGATCACCGGAATGAATGCCGATACGCGTATAAATGTCGAGACCAAACTCTCTCTCATAAGATAATCACGGACGTTAAAATCCGTGCAGAAAATCCACTGCACTGCGACTGCGAGTCCCAGGAGCTCTGGGAGTGGCTGCGCGATCACCAGAAGCTGGTCGGCGGCGGGATGAGCCGAAATCGCGGGGGTGGACTGAGGATGAACGACGTGGACGGCGGTCTATTGAGATGCGAACAGCCACCGGAGCTGCGCGGACTGGTCTTCCTGGATCTGGACCCGCACGCCTTCTGCACCGCACCCCTGGTCCTGAAACTGGCGATCCAGGACATCCAGCCTTTCTCCGTCCTGGTATCGTGGCAGAGCAGGAATCATTCCGGTCTGCGCGGTTACCAGGTGGCCTATCACGCCCTGGATAATGTCGACGAGGTACCGAAAAACAGGCACTCTCATTGTATATAGCGCACGGTGGCGATGTTGTCGCTAAAAAGCGAGCACGGGTACAACACGGAATATAAATCGAACGGGCGGGCGGAATGGATAAAATGTAAAGTGTAAACGGCGTTTGATTCAATCGATATAGCCGAGGACCTCGTTGTCTATCTCTCTTTCTCCCCCCCCCTCTCTCTCTCTCTCTCTCTCTCTCCCTCTCTCTCTCGACGCGGCTCTAGCTCATCCTTCGCAAAAACGTGTCGTCACATCCGACACCGTTCTCGCTGATCGATCGAACGCGAACGCGCAAAAAAGCGGCGCGGCGTTTCGGCCGGATTAAGTATTTTCGCCACTCCGAAAGAAATCGAATTTACTCATTTTTAGTAATTGCTAGATAATGGCGGTATGCTCGCACGTGCGACCGCTAGACACTCATTAATTCCGCGACGGAGAATTTTGCGTCGCGTTATTCCATCGTAACGGAAAAAAGAATAATTTTTATAATAATATATATTTTTTTATAGAAAACATTAATGCTTCTTTTCTTACAGAATATTTCGGATATACAGAGAGAGAGAGAGAGAGAGAGAGAGAGAGAAATATTTCTTTGAATTTAAAAAATTTTCTTGAAATCAAAGAAAATGCATTAAAATCCAACCAAATCAATATTTGAACTAAAAAATGCAATTGTTTAACTTTTCAAATAATATATATCTTTATTTTAAAGTAAATATTCTTTTGAAAAAAAATTGAATTTAATTTTTACTTAAACAATTTCATTACATCATTTAAACAACTTCATTGTTTCAGTAAAACTATTGTATTATTTCACTTAAATATTTTTGTTACATTAAAAAATTATCTTATAATTCCCAAATAAATTCATTCCCGGTAAACATCAACTCTAACCATGACATACATCAATATTATAATTTCCCACTCAACAATATAAATGTAATATATAACACATGTTGTACATAACAGTTATATTGTTGAGTAGGAAATTGTAATGTTGATATAATTACCGTTAATTAGTATTTACTGGGTTGTTAACATTGGCATCATTGAGTAACATTTAGTGTAATCAAAGAAAATGTTATTTCAGTGAAAAATGTTGCTTCAAAGAATCGTGCTTTTTCTGCTAAACAATATGCAATAAATGCAATAAAACTAACAAATTTGTATTCAATAAAATAATGCTTCGTGCTAAATTATATTGTTTTAATGAAATAAAAGTCAAACAAATAGAAATACTAAGTGTAAAGAAATCTTTTTCTCTGTGCATTTATAAAAATTGAATTTTCTTATGAAAATACTTTAATATATCATCTTTTTCTAAATCTATTTCGAGTTCCCGTAAATGTGGCGTCACTTTTATCGCTCTGAATTCCAGGTACGTGCCAAAATACTCGAGCCGAACGCGCGCTCGGTGAAACTGTCGAAACTGTCGCCGAACACCCGCTACCTGATCTGTGTATTCGGTCTCGGTAACTGGATGACGTCGCGGATAGAGGATGGGCCGATGGAACAGCTCAATTTCACGCAGGTCGAGATACTCGCGTCCACACCGAGCTCGCAGATGACGGACTCCTCGACCAGCCGTTGCACCGAGGTGAAGACGCTGGACGCGCCGGACGCGATAATCAGCAGCGATGGCTCGGCCATGGGCGACGTTGGCAGTGTCAGCAGCTTCCTTACGAGGCGGCTGGGCCTGATAGTCGGCTGCTGCATGGGCTTCGTCGTCTTCCTCCTGCTGGTGTCCGTCTTGGGCTACCTCAAGGTGAAGAAGCAGCGGGAGGCGGTCAAGAGGGAGCAGCAGCCGATACCGCCGGAGTACATATCGTACAGACACTTCAGCATACAGAGTGGCGAAGCCGGCCACACCGCTGCCAAGCAGACCAGCCAGGACGGCCAGCACTCGAACTTCATCAACAACACCACGCTGAATGTATGAGAAAAGCCGCGGAACTCCCGACTCGTGGAGGTTTCGAACGTGTGAACAAGGCTCGAGCGATCCGAGCGTGTTAACCGGTTCGAAGGTCTCCCCGATTCGCGGAAGTTTCGAGTTCACGCGCCAGAGAGCCGCAAACGGACAATGCCGACTGTCGAATTTTCGGCGAACGATCCCCGAACTGTCTTACGAACTGAGAGATTACTGCAATTAGCAGTGCTGTGCGCTCAAGTGATACGCACCGAGAGTGCTATAATTGACTCGACGAATGCTCGACGAAGAGCGTCCGTTCTCGAGAAGCGTCAGTACCAAAAACTGGCCATGCCAGACCTCTGCGTTAACGGCAACGAAGAGTTCGAGCGAGTGAGTATGCATGCACGTGAGAGAATGCGCGCGCGAATGGGGAATCTTTATTAGAGTAACGGAGCATTTTATAAAGGATTTTCTACGAGTCTGAATTCGGTTCCAAGTAGCTTTAATCACTTCGCGACGCGGCATCGTGTCGAACGAGCGCGATCGGGCGGATGAAGTGTCTCGTAAGAGTATTGTACAGAACAGGAAATTGATTTCGATAACGTACGAGCGATGTGAGCCACACGTGCAGCTCTCGTATACTCTAAAAAAATCTTATAAGTTTTGAACAAGACGAGAGATATCGTACTCTTCATCCCTGCAATCAAGATTTTTAAAAAATTACAAAAAATTCGACCAAACCGCTATCGGATTTTGCTTTAGATCTTATTGGATCAGAATTTTCCAAGTATTAGTAGTGTGAAGCGTTAAAATCGATACGCGTCTGAAAGACCAAAGCCGCGCGATATATATAGAAAGTGTACTGACATCTCGGGTAGATGCAAAAAGCTAGCATATAATGAGTGTCATTTTATCCGCGAGTTATCGGTCGAATTCGCAGAACGGTACTTTGGAGGAGAAGGAGGAGGAGAGGAAGAGGCTCCCTCGCATCTCTGTAATATAACGCTCAGTCTTCTTCAAGAAATATGAAATTTTGAAGAGTGTATGAAGCACGATCTCGAGGGTCGCGCGTGCTCCCGGACGACTATAAACGACAACGGGGGGAAATAGAGGGTAGATAGACCTTGCTTCCGTGTAACGCGCACGACGCGCATTTGCCGAACGATTTACGACTAAACACTGCGTTATTACGTATCGCAGCCCACCCCCGGGGCTGCCCGCCCGCGGATGAGATCGGACGGGTGTGAAGTGGCCATTGTGTTTTCTTAATGGCTCGGCAAACCGCGCGGTTTAGAACGTCACCCGCCCGCCGATCTCGCGAAATGGCGCGCCATTTTGCGGTGAACGCGCCCGCGGTACGACGGTACCATCAATTTCCGATTGGGCGCGGATCATCAGGGTGGCGGGACGGGAAAAATTGCTCATCCCTGCGAGCGATCGATCGCGCGACGAATTCCAGATCCTCCGGCGATGAGAGGGCGAAAGGTGTAAAAAAAAAGGGAAGAGGGTGTAAATTTAAAAGAAGATATATCCTACATTCGGTTAGCGTTCCAGCGCGAGTCTGTAAGAGCATGAGGTGCAAAAGCGCACCAAGTAAAAACTTTCCTCACAGAGAACAACAAGATACGAATAACTTCTTTTTTGTTGTACGTATTTGCAGCTCGCGACTGAATTCTTCAAACGCGAAAAGGATATGGTTTATTAGTAAGGAGATAAGAGATATTCTGCTGCTGTCTGCGGAGGATTAATAAAGATGCGAGGAATAGGTCAGATATATATAATTATACATGACTCTGTTTTAAGTTTTCGCCTTTCCCATCTAGGTCAAATATTCGCGTCCGAACGCTAGCCGTCGTTGGAGAATCGGCGGTTAACGGTGACGTTCTGTGGATCGTGTTTAGAATCCATAAATATACGTGAAACGATTGTATATATATAGATACATAATGTATCGAGAAACTATGTATTCAGTGGTTAAGGATGTCGATATCACCGAGGTTATTATCGTAAAAATTCTGACGATCTCTCAAATAGCGAAACCAACAATAGTAGTTGAATTAGCATCGGCGCGTCGATCCTCCCCGATTTTTAGGAGGCCAACGAGACCAGGTCCATCGGAACTTTTATCTCGATACGCGATATGGACCGACGTAACGCATTTTGCATTAGGAATGAATGGCGCACGCAGACGGTGCGTTTTTTTTTTCGGGATTCGATTCAGATTGACGGATTGACTCGCTCGATATCGCCAATAGCCGGTATAATCACCGCGTCGAGCAAAGCCGCAAATGCGGCGAAATGTCGCCGTTTAGTGCACAGGAATTTTTAATGTCGGCGCGAATCCCGCATTTACGTTTCGACGGGACGGCGAAATGATTATCGAGGCGATACGCGATATCCAGCGAGCTCGTTATGAAAAATGACGTTACAGAATGCGGCGCTGCGAGAAACGTAGCCGCTCGACGCGGACGCGTTCGACGGTAGTTCGTTATCGTATTACCGGATCGTTCGGGATCGGCCGGCGGGAGGGGTTCCCGTTTCCCGGCCGCTTGGGGGAGGAGAGGAGAGGAGAGGAGAGGAGGAAACCCGGGATGAAGGAGAGCGAAATCTCGCGCGGATTGGCGAAATCGGCGGCGGCGCGAGGTTTTGCGATATATGCGCGTTCTCGTTACACACTGTGTACTGTAACATATACGTACGTCACTGTAATAAAAATGCAAATTCTTTTGTAATCAGGTGTTTTTCATCTCCCGCGCGGCTGCCACTTTGCGCGCGCGCGCGCGCGCGCGAACGGGGGTAGGACGTGTTAATCCGTCCAGGGCCGATATCGCCGTGCCACGAGATTGAATCATAACCGGCTTGGGTTTTTCTTCTACCTACGAGCCCCCCGCGTAATACGGGGAAGAGGAACGACGCGGCTATCCCACCGTCTTCTATCTCGCAGACCCTACCCTTACCCTGGAGTCCTAGATAAGTAGAGAAGCGTAACCGGTGTAACGGCTGCTGATGGGCTCCGCCATTTCTTCTATGTTCAGTTAGAAAGAAGAAGAAGACTCGGTTAGAAGAAGAAGAAAAATATCAGACAGCCATTTTCTCTACAAATAACGTCTATATATGCTCGGTTGCGCTTCTCTACTTATCTAGGCCTCTACCTTACCCTTAAGCCCTGCGCACAATGGAGGAATATTAGATATTAGGAATAGGAATTAAAATTTTAGAATCAGTTTCCTCAATGAACATTGAACGTAACGCACAATGGATATTAATAAGATATAAGACATAAATGTGTTATACGAAACACAACATAACTTATTATTTATCTATAGTGTTCATTGAGGAAACTGATTCTAAAACTCTAATTTCTATTCCTAATATCTAATATTCCTCCATTGTGTGCAGGGTCTTGAGGCCTCCGCACAATCAAAAATATAAGGAACAAGGAACAGATGTTAGCGATTGGGATGTGGAAGAAGGAAGAAGAAAGAATCTTCCTTCTTCTTTTTTCCTCATCCCAATCGCAATATCTGTTCCTTTATCCTTATATTTTTAATTGTACGGGGGCTCTTACGGACAACCAGTCAGTGGCGTAACAGCCGGGCCCGCAGGGCCCGCAATGCGGGGGGGCCCGCTTGCCGAAGAAAGAAAGAGGTAGAACAATCACCTACAGCTGAGCGTACCTTTTCAAAACTGAAATTAATAAAAAATTACGCAGTTCAATATCACAAGAAAGACTGACTGAATTCAGTATTTTAAGTGTGGAGTGTGAAATTGCAAAATCAATCGATTTAAGTGAGATAATAAAAACATTTGCATCTCAAAGATCTCGTCGATTTAAAGAGTGAAAGTGACATATACATTATAGGGTAAGGTTGCCGATATCGCACCGGCTCCTAAATCGCACCACTTTGCGTATAAATTCA
>NJRP01000061.1:892726-903791 GCA_003063835.1 Aphaenogaster floridana
ATATATATATATATATATATTATGTATATATATATATAGGGGGCCCGAAAAAATTTTTGCGGGGGTGCCCCAGCCAGAACTGTTACATCATTGGCACCAGTCGCGCGCGTGAGCGGCCCGATTTTTTATGGGGGTAATATTCCAAACGCATGATGAAGAGGAGAGGCTTTTACGCGTTATATATGTATATATATATAGGCTTCCAACAGCGTATGGCTTACATCGGAAACGGGATTGATTCGTAGAATATATTAATTTCAATCGGCGATATCGGCCGATTTGACGAGTTCCATCGAATTCGCAATCACACACGTGCCCGCCGGTGTGTATCGGTGGATATAAATTGACAACTTTTCGGCAGACGGAATACGAATACGAGGCAATCTCTCCATCACCGCAGGCCCGCCGTCACAAAGAACAGGATGAAGATAACTTATTAACGGTAAGCTGCACCGAATTCTTTATTGCTTTTGTATCGATTTTTCTCGGCCGACGCACCTTCAAAGGATAACGTCAAGTTGATAAGCCAGCGATATGAAAACTTTGCAGTATAATGCAAAAATATCTTTTAGAGAGAATTATTTGGATAAAATCGGATTAAGATAAAATTTATATTGAAAATCGACTCGAAAATGATCTAAATATTTTTCTTCATAAACAGACAAAATTTAACTCTTTACAGTCAAATTAGACTCGACTAATGCGTTATAGTAACCTATTTATATATATTTTTAAAGCATTAACGCGATTATAATCGGTAATATTTATAACTATGTGTTATTTGAAATTGAAAAAACCTGTTAAAAATTCAAAGAGAGAAAATGTCAAATTGTGGAGAATGTTAATGAAACATGGAAAACGTTCAAATTAAGAAAACTTTTAAAATTTATTGCATATATTTTTGAAAAATTAATTGAACACGTTCAAATAAAATTGGAAACCTGATAAAACTGTCAAAACTCATTTGGGTTAATTTGAATTTGAAATATAAAAAGACATACTATGGCTGCGAATGTGTTAAGCATGCATTTTTTTATTAAAAATCTGCGTTATTTATATCATAGACTAAAATCACATTTTATGAAGAAAATTTTTCAATTTATCTCTCAAGCGATAGAACCGGTGTTCGACACAGAAGAGATCGTCATAACGAACGCCAATATTCGAGCACAAAACTCAAACATCGACAACGTCGAATGCCTGTCGTCCGTATATATGTGCCAATAAGACCGATTCCCGGTCTTGTCAACGTCGGGACACCGCGGGATGAAATGCCAAGGCATCTCCAAGAATAACGGGATCCGCGGGAGGTCTTGTGGCTCCCGAGAGGCGCAATCGGAATTCGTAAAGTATGCGACCTGCTCCCGTTTATTTCGGCGTCCGCGCCGCCGATGGGGCGGTTGCCTCTTTAAACCCGTATCCTAGGTCTCGTATAAATTTTCCAGCGTCTCGACGAAACGCTTCCCGTCTGCTTTATCGTATTTCCTTGCAATTAACCCCTCCTCGCCGTCCCCGCACCCCCGCGCTTCCACCGCCTACCAGCCGCGTCGGCCGTGGATCGCGAAGTAGAAGCGTTCTGCATATTTCATTTGTTCCTGGCTGCGCTCCGGGAGGCTGAGCGCGTCCCGGTTACGTTCCTCCGGAATTGCAAGGGCGGTGACCCGTGGCCAGGAAATTGAAACTCACCGTTAAGAACACGCGTATACGCCGCCGATGGCGGTCCCGGCCGGTCGAGCACGAGGGAACGGCGGCTGCACGACGAACATTTACGCGGCGAACACCCCGAATTTACGCGCTACTATGTCGCCCGTAAAAAGAAAGCAATTACTCTCGTATAACTGTAATTAATGTGAGCTAATTAATTAACTCGCCGATAAAGCGCGGAAATTCCTAATTAGTCTAGTTGAGCGTGCGAGGGAGTGACGGGGGGTGCTCGCGGGGTTCGGTCAAGCAAGGTTCGGTACTGTCTCGGCATCGATTGGCTAAGAAAGTAATCGCATTTGTTACATCGTGTGTGTAATTGTCATTGATTTTTTTATCATCGCGTCTATTCTTCCGAAAAAGGACGTATTTTTTTTCGCAATTTAAACATTTCTTTGGTACCCGCGTCTCGCTGCTTGTCTTCGGACATTATTTATTGGTGTCAGGGTACCCAAAAAGGGACATTGAAACTTAAGCAGGACTACAGGATGTTTAAAGATTAAGGACCGTGAGTTATCGCACGCTCCCGTGCCACTTGTCTACAAATCGCCGACCGTAAAAAAGATGGTATGGACTAAAAAATACTCTCGGGTCACTATTAATTTTTTCATTTGCCATGTTACGTTAAATAAAAAGTGTCTAGCAATTTCGCGGACAGCTACAAAATTGCGAAATATTACGCTTTTTTTTAACGTCTTTTTATATCTCACCATATGGATTCAGTTATAAAAAAATATTTACCAGAACAACGAAAATATTAGAAAGGTGCACCGGAGGCAGATGTCCTACAACTTTTGATAGAATTTGTCTGGGACAGAAATTTTGCGGGAGACTACAAATGCGTTATACAGTTCCATTTAAATGAATACTTTAAAATTGCTAAAAGTGAGCTTATTGCATTCCAAATTTAATGCATGGCATTACCATGCGCGGTACATTTAACTAAAATTTCGCGTACCTTTATTGCATTTTTCATGTTATTCCTCGATACCTGCTCAATCGCGGGAGGAAAATACGTTATTCATTCGTATAATGTTTATCATATTTATGATTTATTTATCATATGCACGACCGCATTATTTAGTAATTAAAATAATTCGTTCATGATTACTTCATCCCGTTTAACGGGGTATAATAAAAAAGTTAATTGTTCTGCATTTTTAAGAGCACATTCTGTGTCCAACTTTCGTTACGCGCAACGCTGACGTTGTTTACTGAAGTAATTTCAAAATATTCTGACATTCACCGCGTGTCAGAAAGACAGTCACGTCGTCCTAATAATGGTTTTATTAAATAAAAATATATCACTTAATTGTTATTGTAATCGTAAGCGGTACGAAAAAATTAAAGCCAGATTTCGTGATATTTTGTCTTAAAATTTGTTCTATACATTTCTATTTTTAGAGATGCACGTCTCTATTGTATCGCGAGCAACTCAAGCGTATAATTGCATCGATCGATGCACCCGCCGTTTCACACATATACATGTCGCGCACGTACACACGTACATATCTTCAGAAATCTGAGTCTGCCAGAGTGCGAAGAAGAACGAGCGTTTAGCGATATCCAGGTAGCATTATTTCCTATCTGATGAGCAACGTATTTAATCACTCGATTTTTATGAGAGAAAAAGAGACGTTCGTCGCAATAAAAATAAATATAACTGATCCTTTTGTTTCTCCAATGCAAACGCGAAAAATTGGAGATTTAACTATTTTTCTCTTAATGCCGGTTATTCTCGATGTTGTCTTGCAACTTGCGACTATATTAATTAAACTTCACGTTCATAATATTTTGAAGGATGCCACGTTTATAGTATCTCTAGACAAGATTATGTCCAAATATTTTCATCCGATTATTCAACCATCGGACAAAATAAAAGTCGATTTCTCTGCAGCGAAACTTTAATCTGCTGCAGAAAAAAGACTCCTCGTTTTATCTCAGTTTTCTACATTTCAATATTAAGTATTTCGATAACTGACTTTTCCAATAAGAAGTTTCTCAAAGTTTATCTGAAGTTAGATGAAACATAAGTTTTTGTCGTCCATTCGACGTTGGCAATACAAAACTGGACGACGCCTTCGAAAAAGAATAATTTATCTAATAAACTCAAATTTCATCGACAACAACTGTGTGGCCAACCGTATATTTTAAATTAAAAACGGTACATACGACGTTTCGACTCCTTTTGAGACGAAGTTTTGAGTCCTTTTCAAGTGCACTATAATAATAAAACATATTTGGTCATACATAGTGGTACATAATCATACATAGTCATACATAATCTTTACTGAAAAATTGACTTATTATTTTATATTTTTATATAAATAATCCTTCTTATATACTAGATTTATTTTATTTTATTTTAGCGTAATATGTTTATTTCTGAAAAAATTTTACATATATAACGGATGTCTGTGTCAATTGAAAATATTATAATTTATATGTATTAGAAGTAACACTCGTTTTTAATCTTCTCAATTTTATTTGTATTTCTTTTTATTTTTATATCACTATGTATGACCGAATATGTTTTGTTATTATAATGCACTTGAAAAGGACCCAAAACTTAAGGTCGAAACGTCGTATGTACACGGAAAAAAAAGAATGTTTGTGCCAACCAGATTCTGGTTGGCTTGCACAGAAATCTGTCTGTGTCAATCAGATTTCTGTGCGAGCCAACCAGAATCTGGTTGGCACAACCATTCTTTTTTTTCCGTGTACCATTTTTAATTTAAAATATACGGTTGGCCAGTTGTTATCGATGAAATTTGAGTTATTGATTTATTGTTTGAATATTACTGGCGGTTTAACTATTTGTTAACATTGAATAATTCATCTGCTTTAAAAATACTGCAAACCGTGAGACGTAGTCATAAATTAAAGAAAATGTTTTCGTGAGCACAATCTATATCTGCCTCGTCACAACTTCAATACACGCAGATTTCGCCTTGCTCGCGATATTATGAGAATAAGTCAAACTGGACATTTAGTAGCGGTAAAACGCGTTTATTATAAACTCGCAAGCTCGTTCTGCCGCTATAAATCGGTCACGCGTATAATGCTTTGCGCGAAAGTTTCGGCCGAAACTTTCGGGGGAAAAAAGTCGAGCGGGAAAGATCCGCCGGGGACGTGCGGAAAATAAACGCTACGAAAATTTCGTAATAAGGTTAATACGGGATCTGTGTCGCGGAAGGAGGACGCCTGTATTTTCTATCGCGCGTAGGCGCGGAGCGTGTGCGAAAGTACGAAGTCGAGCACAAGCAAATACTGCACAACTAGGACGGTCGAGATGTTGACGCGACGTTTTTCTGCCCTTCTCCGGAAAATCTCGTCGGGCTTATTTGATTACTGGGTCTGTGTGCCCAGAAAAACTTTGTTTGCTCTAGCAGAACTGAATCAAGCAGACGATAATGCCAAGTGTATTTCGACGAAATCTGACAATACCACGCAAGAAGATATTTTTCCTACAAAATTCATACTTCGGGCTTTATGCGCGAATTAGGTAGCGAATGTTAGATAAAGGCTGAGGTTATCGTTGGCCGACAGGAAAAGGAAGAAACGGTTTTACATTTCCTCCAATGCGGAGTGACTGATGAAAAATTAAATCTCGCAATTGTCGGGCATCCTTCTAAGGCCGCGTCGTGATCTTTTTACGGAACCTCATTCCCGATTCATGCCTCCCCTGGAGTCCCAATCCGGCTTGTTCGCGTTTAAATAATTTCGCGCTCGCCGTTATTACACGGTCCGTTCTTCTTACGCCGGGAGAAGGAAAACGCTCCTCCGTCTTGCCTTCCGTTCCGCGCTGCTCAATCGTCCGTTACGCTTAATTTCACGCGGGTCGTACCGGGAGGAAACTCCCGCAGGTCTTACACCTGCGGCGACAACGCACGAACGAACCAATGTACCCCCGTCGCTTTATGAAGTATGCATATCGCCCAACTCGCGGCCCGTGCATCGCGCGAGGAAGCTTTTGTTGAGTAACGTCGAGACTGCAATTCGCGGTAAGCGGTTTTGCGGTGTATACGGCAAAGCTCCCAGCAGACGATGGTTGGTAAAGGAAACGAGCGTGCGCGCGCAAAAGAGAGAGAAAGAGGGAGAGAGAGACGAGGAAGAAGAGAACCGGGTTTTGTAACATCTGTAATGCGTTTCGCGCAGCAGAAATCCTGGAACAACGGGCCCCGCAAGGCGCTTAATTCCGTGCGCACTACGGGGAATCGCGTGGAATCGCGCGAACTTGCGGCGACGGAGATACCGCGATTGGGACTCAAGGAGCGGAGCGGCGAAGTCGCGAAATATTTTTCAGTTCATTCTATGGCTACGTTTAACACCGTGCGTTTAGGCCACGGCCTATACCCCAAATTCGATTTAAATTATTTAGGCCGATCGCTGTAAACACTTGGTAGATGACCTGACCTGGCTTTAGGTCAGGCCTCGCTTTTTAGTGACCTGACCTAAAGGCCGTCTGTAACTTCAGTATAAACCTTGGTATAAACGCATGTTTACCTAAAGGTTTACTAAGGTTTACTAATTTTCTCGCTACACGGAAAATAAATTTTTCGCTACCATAGCTAATCATGATTTGCTAAACTTTGTTTGTTGTTGTGACTATTTTCTAAACTACAGCAAACCGTTTTGCACCGACAGCAATAAAATAGGTATCACAGCAAACTATTTTGCACCGACAGCAATAAAATAGATATCACAGCTAAGATGTTAGCTGTATATATATAACAACTGAAATTAGCTACCACACGCAGTTTTTAGCTACGGCAGCTACTTTTTTTCCGTGTAGGATTTGTTGCGTTGTAACTGTGTTTAACTGTGAAAGTAATTTTAAAAAAATAAAATTTCGCAAAAATAATTTAGGTCGCTTACGGTGTAAACACTTGGTGGCCAGACCTACTTTGGGTCAGGGTATATATAGGTCAGGCCGTGCATAGGTCTCTCGGTGTAAACGTAGCCTATAGTGGAAAGCTTCCGAAACATAATGCCGTTTGATTCTATTAAATATATCAATTAGATCAGTCGCAATCTCTGCAAAATCACACCTCCGTGCGATTTACACCGCGCGATGAGTCAGATTGCAGCAGCTTTATACGTTAATATTTTCTAGCAAATAATTTTTTATTGTTAATATATAGGGTGTTTTCTAAGTAAGTAAAACTTGAAGGGGATATTCCTTGGCTTATTTTAAGAAGAAAGGGTCCTATAAACATGTGTCCTAAACTGCTTCGTTTTAAAAATACAGGTTGTCAAAGTTGTGCGAAATAAAATGAAAATTTCGAAATTCTGGAAAACGTTTTTGGCGCGTATTTTTGGTATTTACTTCAAAGAAGGCGTTTGACCTGCAGGTCACACGGATAGACAATCTATATATGCTTGCGAAGTAGCGCGGCATCAGATAAATAGACGTTCGATGAGCGATCGACGGATAGCGCTGAGGAGTGCAAGCGCATATTCCGCAACACAGATTTGTTTCAATTTATTGTTAGTTTCTATAACGTTACCTTTGTTGTAAAGTTTATTAATTTTTATTAATTATGGTTAAATACACAAATGCCGAAATAGCAGTTATGCATTTCGTACACGGTCTTGCTAACGGAAATGCTCGTCAGGCAAGGCGTATTTACAACGAGTATTTACAAGTTTCATCGGTACTGAAAAATAGTTCTTAATGCTGGGTCCACAATAAGTGTCGTAAGCTTTAAGCCCTAAGAAATTGACCAATCACAACCGAATGTGAGGAGAATAATCGATTGGTCAATTTCTTAGGGCTTAAAGCTTACGACACCTATTGTGGACCAGGGGTAATACCACATATGTGGAACGCATACCAAATTTGAATAAAATGTCTTTAAACGTTATCCAGAATTTTGAAATTTTCATTTTATTTTGCACAGCTTTGACACCCTATATTTTTAAAACGAAGCAGTTTAAAACACATGTTTATGGAACCTTTTCTTCTTAAAATAAGCCAAAGAATATCCCCTTCAAGTTTGTCTACTTACTTAGGAAACACTCTGTATAGTATTATAAATAGCCCACAAAATTTCCTATTCAATTCATTCCTACGTCTATATTAGCGAGTCAAAGTTTACCGAGGTTTCGTGCATGTAAACCTTTCTATCCTCCTTAAAGTGATTACAAAACTCATTCCGCGCGACCACCCCTGCTAAATTCTTACAATAACACTCTCGGCCTGGTGCTCTCGCGCGGCGACGCGGAATCGTGACGTTACGTGCCTCGATCGTTACAGAGAGATCGAGACGCGACGGGAATCTCATTCTTCTCGGCGCCGCGTCGACTTTGCGGACTCGTGACACGACATCCGCATTTCCGCCAACTCGATTCCGGTCGAATCGCGAAGTTCAGTCGCGGAAAGTTTACACCGGAGCGCCTGGCCGCGACATCAATCCCGCATTATCCGCGTCCAAAAATCTCGCCTGACGTTCTCCGCGCTTTTTCCGGGGACTTCTTCTTTTCCTCCTCGGGGACTTCCTTTCGAAATATCCGCATCACTGGGACAAATCACCGGACAAAGCGGAGAGCGCTCCGAACGACTTCTGAAGTGCCTCTCGTCACACTCGCATAAATAATAAATATAATCGCCATAAATTTAACCGGTTGCTGAGTCATTATACGCCGCAAAAATGCCTCGCTATCGAAAACTGCGAGCAGTCAAAGATTCTGAAGATCAAAGAGCACCTGATGCCGTCTGAGGCGTTGCCGCGCGGCTGCCGCCTGCATCTTTGACTTTTAGGAAAATAAGATTTACCGGTCCTTGAGGGGAAAGCTGGGAGAGCGTTCGGTGTTGATTTCCTCTCGCGCGACGAAGAGGGTCGCTGCTCAAAGCCCTTCCGCAAGAAACACGTGATGCTCAAGGAATACAGAATGTTCCGGGAAAAAATGTGGCACGCTTCCAAGAAGATTCTTCAGAGGAGATTATCTTCTCCGAGTGTCTTAAGGGACTGGTTAAAAACTTGTTTATTTAATCTGCGTCACGGCAACATTTTCATGTAATAGATAGTCGCCGCCTTTATGCATTTTCGTTTAATTAAAAAAATTACTTCACGTCTATTAATTCCGCGGATTCATTAAACGAATACTGCGTGTCGCGCGGGATACCCGCTCGTGTCCTGAATACGCAAAATATTCGGGGAACATCGAAAATTAAAATTATTTAAATAACGTATCCCCCACACGTCACAATAATGTACTCTAATACATCGAACGACAGCGATGAGAGACGCGTCAACGTCAGTCTACTCGGTCCTCATTCGATTTTTTCCGACAGGCGCGTCCCATGCTTTCTTATTAATATTCAGCATAATCTCTCTCTCTCTCTCTCTCTCTCTCTCTCTCTCTCTCTCTCGCGGCCCACGCCGTCGAATCGGATCCATTGTTCCGCATAAAATCACGCGGGTATTACATACCCCAGGTCGGACGAATTCCCCCCCGGGGAAATTCGGCATACGCGCCCATTGTTCGCGAAAGAATCGGGAGGAAGACGAAGGCGCTGAATAGGCGAGAGCTCATCTTCCGAGCAGCTTAGCGCTCACCGACAAAAATCCCGTGGTATCCCGATTCCCGGCACCGGGGCTCGCTGGTTCGCCGACCGGACCGGGATCTAAACGGGATCGATCTGCCGTTATAATACCGCGTGATAGCGTACGGCGAATGCCCCGGTATTAATGACGCGCCAGAGTGAGTTACGAGAACGGCCGTACGAGTGCTTCATAATGCAGGCGTCTAACGCGCGTCGGTGATAGAAGGAAAATTACGGGGAATTGCCATACGTAGGGAATTGTCTTGACTCGCAGGCGCAAATAGCGACGACGGTTCTCTTTGACGCTCCGCGATAATCCCCCTTAATTCTCATGATTCACGGGAACGAGAGAATTTGAAATACCTCGCGACGACGCGCCGAACGTCTTAGAGACGGTATTCATATTTGGCAGAAATTCATTTACCTGTAAATATCGCGTATTATAATGCTGCGAGTTTAAGCGGGTATAAATAATTTTTACGAGATTGTGTGTGCCGGTGCGTACTGCTAAGAAAATTGTCCTGAGGTAAATAAATCTTGTATATTTCTGTCCATCTTTCATGACGCGATCGTGTATGATGGCGCAGCGGATGTAAATTCGCCCTGGGGGATGTCGCGAGCTATGAAACTACGAACTATGAACATTTACTGGAAATGCAGTGGGATCATCTACATTGGCTCCGGAACAGCGTAACGTAGCCGGCTCGGTTTTACCTCCGCGCTTTAAAGTTTGTAAATAATTCAGCGTCGTCTGCGCACAACGGGCCCCGTCGTCGCCGTCGTCGCCGTCGATGCAGACGACAACGACAGGGATGTGTACGGAGGTGAGAGAGCGTAGAGAAAAAAGGGAGAACGTAAATAAGGCGGGAGAAAAACGCCGAGCGAAATACGATAAGAGCACCCGCCCCCGCTTGGTCCCCGGCCAATTCTACGGAGGCTGGTGCAGCGATCGGGAGGTGCAACGATCACGTGCAGACCTTATTGCGAGCGGATCGTGAGATTTCCTATTTCCATGCATTTCGAAGCGCGCGATTCTAGGCTAACGCCCGGGGACACCCCGGACATTCCGCCCCCTCCAAGATTATTACAGCCGAGATTATCGAGGAAACGCGAGTCCCACGTCCGCAACGCCGGTATAACAAACTGTGAATAATTTGTTTTCCCTCCTTTCGACAGCGGAATTGGGAAACCCTTCGGCTTATGCGCGAGGAAGGGAAAGGAGAGAGCGGGAGCTTTGATCGGATAATTCGAAAGGATATTAGAGAACTGCTCTAATTAAACATAAATATACATTTCTCGACACACCAAAAAGTACGCCTTATGAAGATTATATTTGGTTGGTACAAAAGGTTTGTCACTTTTCTATTAAGCTTCGTAATGGATAAAGTTAGGAAATCGATACTGCTTGAAAAGGGCAGTGAGAAATTTCTTTCTAGATGAATATATTGGAGCCCGTGGCGGCAATTTTGCTTTGATTCTGCTAAAATTTTATTTTTAACTTTATTTTACAACACAATAGTGATTAGTATTATGAATTTACTCGGAAACGATTCCGTTTGGAATGATAGTCACTTGTCCTGTGCTTGTCTTTGGCTGCGTTCGAAAATGTCACCCGAGTGCCCCCATGTAGCATTTTATCCTTGTTGTTCATCGAATGTTAAATAAGGATAAAATGATACATGAGAGACCTCAGATGATTTTCGAACGCAGCCTTTGTCGTTTCCTTATCCTTGTGCTTTATTTTTCGGAGCCCGTGGCGGCAATTTTGCTTTGATTCTGCTAAAATGTTATTCTTAACTTTATTTTACAACACAA
>NJRP01000061.1:905491-953326 GCA_003063835.1 Aphaenogaster floridana
ACAAGCATAGGACAAGTGACTATCATTCCGAACGGAATCGTTTCCGAGTAAATTCATAATACGTACCTAGGACCGACGAAATTGTCAAATAAATAAGTATGAAGCCCAATGTCGGTCAACCGCGGATCTTGGTGCGTAATAATAATTTACAAGTATGACAAATCTTTTGCACCAATCTTATAATTTTGTTATTTAACAAATACTTGTGCAGATCCACAGAATATTCCGAATTATGACAAGTCGCGTAGATATTTTCCGGGTTGAATGCTTGTGTGTAACATATCACAAACAATTGAGAACACTGTCAATTTTACTGCGCGTTCAATTTTACTGCGCGTTTAATGAAAAACATTCTACGAGAGAAATTTATATAAAACGTCGAAACGCAGGCTGAAATTAAGTTAATATTATATCGTGCACACACGAGCAAATGCGAGGGGAGGATAATACTCGCCAGTCTGTGATACTCCAAAATAATTTCGGAGATATGAAAAAAGTTTCTGCTAGGCTTATACAAGTTCGCCGCGTCTCTCCGGCATTCGCGCCGTAGAGGGTTTCGGTGGAAATTCATTTCATTGGTCTGTCTGCGTCTCGTTAAGAGGCCCCGTAAAAAGAAAACAAAAGAGATTAAAAATGCTCGAATGCAATTGCGACACGATAAACGAAGAGGAGGCGCGATAGCGCCAAGGGTGATGCAATGAAATCGCTAATGATAACGTTTGCAACGGTTTCTCGCGCGGATAATTAATTATCGAGACGAGCAAATTGCGAAATAACGAGCTCGCGATCGTAATATATTCGATAATCGATTCGGATACTAAATGTGTACGGAGTTGGCGCGGCAACCCGCGTAATTTTCAGTCTTCCTCGACGGCTATAAAACGGCCGGTCGGTTGTGCGCCGCGCGTTGCGTCCGAACGGTACGTTAATGCGCGAAATAATAGCGCCCCGTTCATTTTTGCGCCATACCCTTGGGGAAGGACTAATCTCACTCGACGTAATTCCCGCGGAGGCTGCTGAAAATATCCGACGATTCCTGGATCGTTGGGGCTACAAGCGGATCAACGTTTATATCGCGCGTCCACACAGTGTTGTAACTAGCTTTTCATGTGCCTTGTGCAAGGTTTTATTTTTGGGCCCCTTAATTTTGGAGGGAAAAATAAAATAAATACAATATAACAGTTGTTTATAAATAATTTTTATGTACACAAGAAATATACAAGATTACTCACATGTGTTTATAAATGAAAATAATTATTTTAATTGCACTTTTCTGGCTTTTATTTCAGCAAATTTATTGATTATAATTAACATCATTATAATTAATATCTTTAACAATATTATATTCAATCGAAATTATGGAAAGATTGGATAATCGTTCTTGTCCGATAGTCGATCTTAAATAATTCTTAATTAATTTTAACTTGCTACAACTTCTCTTACAATTTTTTTGCAAGTTCCATTTCAAGGCCCCCTTTGCCCTGGGCCCTGTGCCTGTGCACCTGTTGCACCTGCGTAGTTACGGCACTGCGTCCACGTACTCACGTGAGTGCGTGCGTGCGTACGTACGTGTGTGGGCACGTGTGTGGGCACGTGTGCGCGTGTGGGCACGTGTGTGGGCACGTGTGCGCGTGTACCCCGCGATAATGTAACCGGAGTATAGCTTATCAAGTATTCACGCGACGATTTTCCAAAATCGCACGGACGACCGAGCAAATTTGCGTCGAATCCCAGAAACGCCATTACCGACGCAATTAGCAGATGTAGCGTTAAAGTGCCGCGATATACGAGAGACCGATTAAAAGCGGTATTTCGAGCAGATCGGGGCGGGTTAGCGGGGGCCAGGCAGGAAGTGAGGGAGGGGAGATGAAAAGGGGGATGAGAGACCGCGCCCGACCGTTGATTACAGGGAAAGGGCCGATCGGGATACAACGAAAAAATATTCCGTTCTCGCAGCACATGCGGCTAATTGCCGAATATTTAATCGTTTAACCGGTCTGATCGTCGGCACCCCTGAAAAGTCAGGAGCTGATCCGCCCCGTTGCGGATTCGGTAATAACCGGTATTTTTCCTGAGATTTAAACCGGCATGGAAATATATATATTATCGCGCACAGACGCGAGATTTTATTTATTGAACCTTTTTTACATTGCAGAAATTCATTAAATTACCTGTATGCGCGGAGCACGCGTATATATAGCGTCCAATAAATTGTCCCAAATGAGACAGACTAGCATTTGGAACTCGTTTTTCGCGAAAAATTACGTATTTTACCGTCCATTTATACCCGGTACTGTATGAAATATGTATATGAAAATCGATACAAATAAACGTATATTTAATTGATTCTGTGTCAAAATCTGGGGTACTTAAAAATATGCGAAAATTTCGACCAAACCTGCATAGACGTGCACTTCTCAATTTACATCAATTTATTGCTGTCAAAAAAATGGATCAAACTTCATTCAGCTTAGCAGCGTATTTTATAAAGGACAACTTTATTTCTTATAAATGTTGATGATAGAAAGGCTCTCGGATATAAAATCAAGATAATATAAAAAAAGCCAATGTGAGCCAACGCCGTTGTGGGAAAAATAACTTATTTATTAACCTTTATTTGTCAAAATTACTTTACTTTTCCCTTTAATTAATTTTTAAAATTAAGCTTCGAAATTTTATAATTTCGCTAATTTACTTAATTCATTAATTTTTATTTTTTTAAATTTATTTCTTGTTCCATTTACCTATTAAGTTCACTTGGTGGAAGTAACGCGGATCTCACACACACACACATTCATTCGTTATTATAATTTCGTACTGAAGAGGACTCAAATTAGAGCCGAAACGTTTACGTCATTTGTATATTTGTAATTGTAATTTAATAAATAAGTTATTTCACCCCAACAACGGCGTTGGCTCACATTGGCTTTTTTATATTATCTTGTTATTTTTTATTACTTTGATTTGTACGATTCGTGATTATATCTCGACAACGTCCATTGAAGCAACATCGTTTATGCTTAAGTAAAAGAAGATGTATAATCTTGAATGATCCGTCACATATGTGATCCTCTCTTTCTCTATCCCCCTTTTTATTTCCCATTTACTTTGTCGTGATACAATTCGAATCGCTCGCTTCTTTAGTTTCGTCGAATGCAGTGTTAAATAAACATATCCTCGCCGTTTGCTCGACTCTGAAATTCAGATTTCGCTTGCGAAACAGTTCCGCTCTTGAGGAACGCGCATGTATATGACCTCGCGTGCATCACGACGAAACGAGGAACAAATATTATTTCTCGTGCCGGCGAGAGAACGCTTCCACGTCCGGTGCATCGCGCTATCAGCCGGCATCTTCCATCTCGTGCACTCTCCTCTCTCGACCGATTGTTCGCGCACGACCTGTGACGCTCGTATCTGCTACCCAACTTAAGTTGAAACGAGATTTATTCCCTGCCGCCGTGCCGCATTCAAGCATTCGGTCGGTCATATATTTTAATGCGATATCTCGTTACGATATTATAGCGTTATAATAAGCTTCGCGGGGTCCAGGACTGCGTTTAAGGATCAGGTTCTCACGTTTGATGAAATATAAGACAAGCCTATAATACATATATGATACGAAAGATAATTATATCAACAATATTTAATGACATTAGCAAATTAAATATTGTTGATAATATTTCTATATTATTATTTTAATTGTTTTATGACAATTTTAAGAATAGACTGTTTATTAACTAAGAAGTAGCGCAAGGACCTTCTTAACGCCACCGTTAAACGACACTTGGCGTCATTTTTTTTTCAGGGCAGATTTTATTATCGCGACTCGTGTCTGCGATGCGAATCTTGCTTGAAATTACCAGAAAAATAATAACTATTATCTATGCTATTATTGGCTGTTAATATTGCAGCACATCCCATGATACATATGCGTCATTTACAGTGACGTTTGTTTTACAATGAATATGTAACGCAGTCGCAGCTGTTTAATGTTCGATACCAAGCTCATATCTCATAGTGTAATATGTTGTCATGACACATTGCACGCGCCGATACTGACATTATATTCATAGTATGTGGTTACGTTGTAATATCTGTTTTATTAACGTAATTGAATCGCGATGTACGTACTACGTATATGCAATAAATTTTGATATTTTCTTTAACTTAACTTAAATTAATTAATTAAATAATTAACTTTAATTAAATTTGTTCTTCAAAAGTTTTAAAATATATTAATATAAAATAAATATTTTAAAAAATAGATGGTTTATTACAATTAAAAATTTGTATATGTACATAAAATATATATAACTATGTATTTATAAATAAATATGTAATTTATAAATATGTATATTTATATATATGTTATATATATTATATGCAGACATATAATATAAATTTACAAAGAAAGGGATAATATACAGAATGTCTTATATTTAAAAGATAACTCTTTGAAAAATTTGTAATCGAGTTTTACTTAGCAAAAGTTTTCACAGTAAGATCTAATTACAGTAATCTTTTTTCTACCGAGAAGGGAAGTTTCTAAAAATTGGACTTCAATAGTGCAAACGTATACATAATGTCGTATTTTAATGAAATTTACACGTCCGTAAGAATGACATAACACTGACATTTCATATAATTAATGGGTATACACGCGTACAGACGCGCGTATGTATGAGAGTGTACTACAAACAATAAGACGGTGTTCCCGATGTACAAACACGTCGAAAACAGGTCACGAACGGCGAACTTGCGAAATAAATTATCGACCTCGACGGAGTTTCTGAGCTAGGCGAACCGATCTTGAAAGACTTCGACAAAGAAATGGATGGCCACATATACGGCAGTCAATTTATTTTCACTTCTCGCACGGTACACACAATATGGAGTAACTCAAGAATACGTTATCGGTGCATTAATTATGTGCAGTGCTACAATCTTGCATCTTGTATAATTTATTGCGCTATTATTATACAATGAACGTTAAAGGTTCTATAATTTCTTAATATTATTCAATACACACCATGCGAGGACACAATCTAATAGATCTATTCCATTATGTCTCTATCGTGTGTGACATAATAGAAATATATTACCCTACCGTGAATTTCTGCCGCGCGAGTTAATAATGAGCACGCCGGTACATTATTATTAAATGTATTGAGAGATCCCTTAGGAAAATTAGAAGCAGAAATCCTGACACGCAGATGTTAAAAATGTAAAAACTTTTAAATGAGAAACACCGTTCAAAACCAACGAAATTAAAAATTGTATAAACCTCTAATTACGGTGAGTAATGAGTATGGAAAAAATATATCTAATTGCAGTAGCTGTATATTTTTATGCTGAATATAATAATAATAAAATTTAATTATAAGTTCACCGAAAAAATTGTATTCTATTCTAAAATAAGCGCCAAGAGGATCTTCTTAGTTTAAGAGGAGAATCCGTTAAACAGTATATATTCTTAAGAATAATATAATATATTCTCTATAATATAATATTCTCTATAAGAATATTTGAAGAATATCTCTTTAGAGGATATACTGTTTAACGGATTCTCTTCTTAAACTAAGAAGATCCTCTTGGCGCTTATTTTAGAGTAAAATACAAATTTTTTCAGTGTTATTGTATTAAATATTAAATTAAACGTAGATACTGACCGTGCAGATAGTAACGATTATTTTATTAGTGTTCTCTCAGTAGAAGCAGTAAAAGCATAAAATTGAACCTCATTCGCAATAGTAAAGGTACATTATTGAATCGACAACTCTCTTAACCGCTCGCTATCCGAAATACAACACCACTATTTTGTATTAGATTTTTGGTCAACTATTTTTCTGAAAACGGAACGTATTACGTGTTATTACATTTTGTTGAAAAATCTCATATATATAATATTTATACACGGTAGAAAATACATTTAATGGAAATTCACACTTGATAAAACTCGTTGAACTCGTTGAGATAAACTACCACGGTATCCTAGTTTGCTTCATTAAATAAAATCGCGATGCCTCGCGCGATATGTGCGCGATTCATTCCACGGCTTGTTCGAGAATGGAAACAACGTCGGCTGCTGGGGGGCCACTTTATCGAGTAAAGTCACTACAGCAGCTTTTACAGGAATTACTCGCTGAATCGCAGCGGAGGGCGTTTCGACATAAGTAAAGTGTACACAATGGATTCATCGCGGTATAGCTGAAATCCTGACGCCGCGCTCGCGCCGCTTCATTGAATTAATCTTAGTCTACGAGCTTTTACCGTGATCGCGGAAATCGTGAAAAATGATCCTATTTATTTTGTTTAAGACGAGATCTATCAGACGGAGTGCTTCAAGTGCAGCTTTCGGATACCGATACACATGCGAGGAAGAATTCTCATATTCTCAGCATTTCGTCATTGAAAATCATTGCTCTCTATTAGAATAATTGAAATCCTGCATGACAAAGACCTCTTATAAACAGGATCATTGCTCTCTATTAGAATAATTGACATCCTGCATGACAAAGATCTCTTATAAACAGGCTTGGACCGTTTCTTACTTATTGTAGCGTAACGTGATTCTTAGATGCGAGAAAACGTGGGATGGTTTTTTAACGAAACCGGCCGTGAAAGTTAAGATCACAAAAGGAGCTATCACGAGGAATTAGCATGTGAAAGTACAGGATGCGTATATGCGTAGACCGCATGAAGGGGTGGCACGG
This sequence comes from Aphaenogaster floridana, assembly GCA_003063835.1. Taxonomy (NCBI): domain Eukaryota; kingdom Metazoa; phylum Arthropoda; class Insecta; order Hymenoptera; family Formicidae; genus Aphaenogaster; species Aphaenogaster floridana. The sequence goes on from NJRP01000061.1 coordinate 912,205, forward strand.
TGGTGACGAGACAGCCTCATATCCTGCACGTTTGCCGAATAAATTACGCGATTTCTAATTAAGTACGACTAAAGTGCCTATTAGAGTTGGCTCGTTAATCATCCCTCTGCGTTGAGCGACATTTTTCCCCGTGGATTCACGTTCGTATAATTGTTCAAAGCGTTGTGCACGCAAATCTCATTTTTACAAAGTGCAGGTTTTTTTGATAGAAGAGAGATTTGTCCCCTTTTGTTGTTTCTCCATCGAGTACACATTATAGTACCATGCGATTTATTATAATCAGCGTAATTATAGTGGATAGACGATTATTAATGATCGTACATATTTCAGATCGCAAAGTTAAACGTCGATTAAATGAGATCGATTTTTTTAGAAAAACTGAATTCTATCAGGCTTATCAAATACATTTATTAAATTTTATTCTTCGACAATAAATAGCATCTAATAATAATATACAGTGGAGCTTTAACATCGCGAAACAAAGCCCAGCGCATTCTGGTCGCATTGAATATTTCATGAATATTATCCGATCGATCACAATCTATTCTATTGTAATAATTGCAGTATTGTGGCAATCGCGACCGATCGGATAATTATAATTTACGAGTAGCAATTATGCATAGTGCTTCTTAATCCGGAAAAAAATATGAGTACGTTGATACGATCCTCGTTTTTGCTTACAATTAGACTCGAAGTCCATTTCTAAGAAGACACCTTTTACGTGCTAAAAAATATTCTGAAATCGCTGTATTTATCGGCAAAAGTTATATATCCATACAGCACAGAACGTTGAAAAAATGTTGCTGAGACGTTACAATGTTGAATGTTGAAGGATGGATATTTTTTCAACATTAAATTTATGTTAAATTTTCTATATTAATTCTTAATGTTGCTGCAATGTTGAAACAACGCTGTTCACCCACGAGCAGTGCGCGGCATCACCGCCAGATGGACGCGGCAAAGTTCTATTTCTCATAAGTAAAAAACTACCGGATAGAATATAAAAGACACAGCATTATATGAGATTTTTCACTCAGGTCCTAATGATATGACTCTTTGAAGGAAAGTCCCCAAAATTGGGCTCCAAGAGTAAATATTATTTTGGAAGACTGAAGAACCAATTTCAAATAATAACAATATTATTTTTTAAATTTAGACTTTTTTCCAACAAATCTACATTGCATATACGTTGAATAAATGTTGAATTAATATTGTACAATGATCTTGTATGTTGAATAAATGTTGAATCAATGTTCCTGAATGTTGATTGCAACGTTTGCAAAACATTACATCAACGGTTATTGAACATTTCTGCAATGTCTTTTCCATGTTGAATCTACATTTGGCAACGTTGATGCAACATTCACTATGTTGCAATTCAACGTTTCTGAAATGTTGATTCAACGTTCGTGTGTTGTATGAGATACGCGAAGAGAATACGTTTGCTTAAAACGTCATACTCTTAAATTATTACAGTTCCGACTTTCCGTCATTTGTCAATTTTGTATTCCGACGGGACGAAGGGGGAGAAGTGACAGCTTCAACCAAGAACTTTCTCCCGGCAGGATTACCGTTCTCGCCATTCCGCCGTAGCTCGCCCGGCCTTCTTTCGCGACGGGAAAGACGAGAGGAGCTGGCTGCGCGACCAATTTTCGTGGCGCGCGACACCGGGACGAGCCGCGGTATCTCATTGCCATAAGCGGACGACCCAATTTCATGACAATGCAACCCCCACCAGCGAGCGCGCGGGCGTGTGCAAACGAGACGCAAACAAACAAGGGCAGGGTAGAGAAAATGGAGATGGGAGAGGCGGGCCGTTTTACCGCTACCGGGCTGCAGCAGGTGAGCACTGGGGTTCCGCAATTTAGAAAGGCACCGGTTTATGAGCGCCGACGACCGGTTATTTATACTTACGCGTTAAACGTAAGGGAGAGAACCCCGCCCGCGTATTTCGCTCGCGTCGAACGGAGCCCACTACGCGCCGCGCCGCCCCGCCCGTTCGCGATTTGTCCATTAGAATCCATTAGGACTCTCTGTAATTTCTAATTACCGTGCGGAGGAAGGCGAGCAACTTTTGCGAAAGCCACGAAACTTACGAGCCCGCGAGACGATAACGAAGTACCAAAAGACGCAATTTTAATTTACAAAATTACTCCCGCGGGAATATGCTCGCGGCGAAATAAAGCACCCCTCTCAGGTGAAATAGCGTCTCCGGGAGGTGAATGTACATCGCATTTATGTGTTTGTCTGGAGAAAGGTCCACGGAAGGCTTAATTCGCGCTTGACGACGGGACGAGAAGAGAGACGAGCGAGAGCGGGCAAGGGAGAACGGGAAGGAGGGAGGGCGGAAGGGAGGAAGGTAGATAGGGGAGACCTCCCCCCGCACACGGCGGTTTTACGCGCTCGCGTGAGTCGAAATTCATGCGGCGCAGGAACTGATATTTCCCAGAAAATGAATCACCCTTATACAAACGAACCGACACACCGCGGTAACAGCGGCACAATAGTCAGACAATAGCAAAAGCGCGGGTGGTTGCTGGCTGGTAGCTAGCGAAAGGGAGTGGATGACGGGGCACTGGGTGGCGAGAGGGTTGGGAGGAGGAGGAGGAGGAGTAGCGGAGGGATGCGAGCGCTCGGGAGATGCGCATGGCGAAGGTGGGAGATTTCGTGGGTCGCCTCTCCCTCTGCGTGTATGGAGCGTGTACAGGTGGCGAAGAGGACGAGGACGAGGGACCGGGGAAGGACGAGAAAGGACGGAGGGATGAAACTGCGCTCTCCAGACGGAAGCAGGATGAAGGTGCGCCTTTCCGCGTACAAACCGCGCCGAGCCGTACCGCCAAACATCATCCCCCCTTCCCCCATCCTCTCTCGCCCTCCCTCCCTCCTCCCCGCGTAAATTAAATAACCCACATCCATTAAAGGCGTTGCCGTTACTCTTCCGGGTTCGTACCTGGTTACCGAGCACTTAATGTCTAATTAGCGTATTACGTAAATCGCTTGATAAGAGCGAGCGAGTGCGCGAGCGGACGTCGCGCGGATCGATAATTTGTGATTCGCCCGCGCTCGAAAACCACCCCTATCCGCCCCGTCGTTCGCGGCGCTACTTGCGTCTTAAGTTGAAAACCGCAGATCTCGTTGAGTAGAAAAGAGGATTAATCACTTTTGCCGATAACGAATCAAATTTACTCTGACGAATTTCAGATGAATCTCACGCGCCGCGAAGATAATTTCCACCGTCGATTCTCACGAAGGTATTTTCGGCGACCGAAAGATCGTCCCATCGTCTTTAATGATGTAAACCGCATCTTCGCGTTGGACGAATAATTATAAAGCACTTACGCGACCGAAACTTGCAGATCGGAAAAAATCTTATTAACCTGAATGCACAATCTTTTCGAAATGTTCTCGCGATTGGTACTATTTATCTAGTCATTCATTTTGAAGCTTCCTAGATAAGCACAATTCATACACCTGCATTACGTTGAACTTTTTAACAGTTCAAAATACAATTTATATTATTTTTACAATGACCTACTTAGTAGCGCAGAATAATTAAATAAAGATTCAGCAATAAATTATTATTTTGAAGCTGCCAAGATAAGTACAGTTTCGAAAAGCTTATTGAAATCAATACTTCGCATCACTTTACACCTGCATTACGTTAAACTTTTTATGAGTTTTTAACAGTGCAAGATATAATTTACATTATTTTTGCAATGACCCACTTACGTCCATTTCCACCAATGTAGATTAACTTTAATCTCGGTTTAACTTACTTTTTATCTTGTTCTAGCTCTAAGAATTAGAAAGAGATAAAGAGTAAGTTAAACCAAGATTAAAGTTAATCTACATTAGTGGAAATGGACATTAGTAGTGTAAAGTAATTAAAGGTCAAGCAATAAATTAATAAACGTTAATGGTTTAATACGTAACATATTGAAGCCTTTTTTAACATAATATCTAAGATTATTAAACACGTTCTCAAACAGGTTCACACACGAACGATTGCTGAAACTATTTTATACACGTTTTTACACGCCATCAAGCCGCGCCATTAAAAACGCATCTCTTCGCAACGGCATGCTTAACCGAAATTATACTGCCTTAAAACGCTCCATGAATATTAGTTACTACAACTAGTTACAAACAAGTTGCGCATTAAAAAACTATATGTTATCAAGGATCAGAATAAAGTTACCTCAGATATTCTGCAGGTTCAGAATCGAAGCTAAAAGAATGTTACATTTATCTCCATCGCTTATTTATAACGGAATCTTCTTGATCAAATATTGCTTTCTTTTAGCCGTTTATAATAATGTAACTTTAATACCACACATACACTAACTAGCTTAAACTGTATAATGACTAAAAAACAGGTAAAAGCTTTTAGCTATGTCGCGTTTAAGTTTTCAATAAATAGCTAGCGTACGCGTTTTAAGATATTTAATATCCTTTACCTAGCTCTAAAATTTCAAAATTTCCAAGCTGTCGGTTTACAAGCGTGCCAAGTCAAGAGATTTAAATTACATGAATTTCCTTTAGATAATGATAAGAAAAGTGAACTAACAATGTGTAACCAGATTTCAGCGACACGATGACTGATGATGAGAAACGTTTCTTTCACGGGCACCGGCGCGTTATCACATGCACCTATACATACATATATTCAAATGACCGTTCCTTGGTGTTCATGAAATTTAAAACCTATCGACCCGCATACAGCAACTAGATTCTCACGAGATTGCTCCTTTGAGGTCTGGTCAATCGCGGCGGCACTCATAGTCCTGGTTTATCAAGCTGCCCTTCACTCTCTTGCAAGGCTTTCATGAAATTTAATAGGTTGTCCGATATACTCTTCGTTTTTTCATGTCAAGTCGGTTCATAAGAAACAAAGGATACCGACGCTAATACACTTTTTTCCAAATACTGCACTATCAATCTCTTACTATCTTTTTTCTATTCGCAAGATTTGATTTTAATCACGCAGCATAGTTATATATTGAATATTAGCAACGTTGAAAGATATTTCCAATTTAATAGAAATTATAATTTTCATCACTACACATTCTTCTTCCAATATATTTCTAAAATGTATTACTATATAAACGGCTTATTTTGAAGCTAACGTAAATAATCTTCGTTAAAATCTTATCAAGACAGACGAATCAAACATTGCAGCCAGATTTTAGTTACATTCCATAAGATGCAGAATTTGACTTCGAAAATAAGCGGTTCACATAAGGGATTTTAATCTGCATTCAATGAGGGGTGATATTATGCACATCGCGCACGATCATCCCCCGAAGAAGAACTGGAAGCTATTTATGTACTGTGCCCAGCTACCATCCCCTGTGGAAACGATACTACCTATCTCGCGTTGCGTCGCCGGTATCTAATAGCCTCCTCCCCTTATTCGTTTCGTATAATAAAAGGCGGCATTTTCCAGAGACGGAGTCACCTCCGCTTTTACGCTCGCTCGAAGGCGAAACGCTTTACGGGAAAATTCAATAGATAGCCGGTCGATGGAGGATGTTGTAGAGATTGTTCCGCTGCACGTGATCTATGGGGGCACCGTGGCCCGGTCTACCCCATAGCCTTTTCCAAGTATCGAAGTGCCTGCGACAACTCTCCTGTTCGATCCGCCGTTCCTCCTGAAACGAGATCCAAGTACGGAGTGATTTGTAACCTTAGATGAGGCTGAAAGAAAGGGAGATATTCCATGCAAACCTAGCCAAACATAATCGAACAGTTGCGAGATACAATGCTGACGAGAGGTACCTCGTTTTGTAAAGTAACGAATAAAAGATTAAATATTTTAATATTCAATTCAAGATATAAAATAAATATTTTAAATACCTTGTGCGGGAAAATATAAACTGCTGAAAATTTACGACAGGACTCAAAATGTGCCATTTTCATTAAAATACTTTCTTTATTTTAGCTTTTGGGCTTCGGCGGTAATTATATCAATTTAATACTTGGTATTAAATAACATAGATTATTACTATTAATATAACTTAGATTCTATCTTCAAAGCATCTTTTATATAATTGAAATCTTTTCCTTATTTATAGAATATTATAAAATAATAGGTTCTTATAAACAATATTGTATTTTTATAAAATAATAGAATTTTTGGTGAGATAAAATTAATCGAATATTAAATAAAGCAAAATATTTTAGATTTTAATCCTGTTTTATTTGCGGTCCGATTCCAGATTTGGCGAGTCTCCTTATAGACCGCTTGATTTCATTATCGGCAGCGTCGTGTAGGCACGCGTAATCAATACGATTCAATATAACAGACGACAACGAGATTGCCGCGAGATCGGTACAATTAATCCCGTTTCGAATTACTGTTCGAGTCGTCATCGATCATACAGCACTTACCAGCACCCTGTCCCGCTTACGTTGTATTTGCTCAGCGAGATCCGCGATGTATTCTCGATTGCCGACGCCAAGCGCACGAAGCCTATAAAAGAAAGGGAGAGACGCCCGTCACACTCAGCTTTCATATCCTTTCTTTGATGGGTACGGCACCCCCGCGGAAATGACGGGGGCACGTGCGCCGAGAGGCGCGGATTACGGGAAATAAAGGTTCGAGGGGAGTAGCACTATCTAGGGCGAGCCACGTTGGGTTTCCTTGCGCGAACTATTTAATATCATCTCATTCAAAACCGTGAAGATGGAATACGAATGAGACGGAAGGATCCGCGTGCAAGTGCGTGGACTGATATGATTGAAAATATAATATTGAATTTAGCTGAGACTAGGAGATACCTTCGTAGCGAACCAAGCAAAGTGTGCAATATTCGAGTCTAACAAAATTACTTCAAAATAATTATATTATTTATACAAGGATTATTAACCCTCAGTACCCACACTTAAAAAAAGTCCCTATCTACACCTACTCGGGTATTCCTAACCCGCGTTTTCTTTTGTTTGTATCTCGGATTGTAATGCATCGATTTTAATTAATTTTTTTTAAATCGATAGTTTAAAGACTGGAAAAAAGAATATTCGGGTGAGAAAGTCAAAAAAGTCGCAATACAACAGATATTTTGCAATAAGTAAAAAGAAATCGGAAAAAATGCCGCAACTTTGAAAATCGTCCGGGTTACGCTAACCCAGTGTGGGTACTGAGGGTTAAATATTAATATCAAAAATATTGTAAACTCTTTCACCAGTCGGCTTGTTTACATAATTTCTTTATTTTTTTAAGAAGAGTAATTCTAGTTCTATGCTCGACTCTATACTTTTCTGAAAGGGATCCGAAAGTAACGTGAATAGCCATAATTAGTGCCATTTTCGTCCGCGCCATCGTAAACTGTAAATATTGCAGGTGATGCAATCACCAGCGAACGGACGATCTATCTCTGATTCATTTCGAACGTTAAATTAAGTCAACTGGCGCGAAAAAAAAGGGCTTTCCGTCCGAACGGCTTCAGTCATCGATATTTTCTCGATGCTTTGAATGGTCTTTAACGACTTCGCGCTCATAACTCGCGCGAATACCTCGCATAGCGCAGCTCGGAAACGCGTGCGGACCAATCGAACGCAATATCGATTCCCGTATGTCGTCAAATTAAATACTTGCGCCCGCGGTACCGAGGTGCCTACGCGATTTTTTTACTGTTGTGACAAAAAAGAGGATAAACAAAATAAAAGCGCGATAAAAGACCTTTTTTTTTTAAGTGAATAACGCCCCCGGGCTTACGCGTTTTTTCTCCGGGTTATCGCCGCACGGTGACAGATAATCGAGGGTGATTAATTACTACGGGCGCCGCGGCGTTTGAATGTCGGCCAACTGCGTTATAAACAATGCCGCACACCTCCGGTAACGCAACTTTCTCTCATACGCTATTCCATTAAACGTTATCAAAGTGTCTCGTTACATGTCAGGTTGGTGCTGCTTCTGCTCGCGTCCGGCGCTACGACCGTTTACACGCAGATTTATCGAACGATAAATCAGAATTATCCTATCGGATGCAATGCCAGAGAAGAGTTACATTAATTACTCTCTCTCTCTCTCTCTCTCTCTCTCTCTCTCTCTCTCTCTCTCTCTCTCTCTCTCTCTCTCTCAATCAATTAAATAGAGAACTATTAAAATGAGAACGTTATATACAGGGTGCTCTAAAAAGGTTCGGCCAAAATTTAGGGAGATATGCCTCACACCTAAAGGATAAAAAAATGTTATATGAACATGGGTGCGGAAACGCTTTTTTCAGGAGTTATGTTGAAAATACTGTTGACTGTATTACTTACACAAGAAACAATTTAGGATTAATCATTGTGGACGACAATCGTTTAATCGGTAGGTTTATTTACATTTGTTTTTAATGTAATCTTGAGTACGGTTACAACAAATGTTGAAAATGTCCACCATTCGTCCGAATACAAGAAGCATTGACACGTCGACGCATCGATTCACGGACACGTTCAAATACGCCAGGCGTATAGCGGATTGTCTCGCAGTCTGCAGTCTGATACGGTCACGAAGATCCTGAATATTACGCACTGGTGTAGCATGTATGATTGTCTTTAAATGTCCCCACAAGTAAAAAAAAGCTCTAATCTCCTGAATAAAGCGTTTCCGCACCCATGTTCATATAACATTTTTTCATCCTTTAGGTGTGAGGAATCTCCCTAAATTTTACCCGTACCTTTTTAGAGCACCCTGTATAGAGTCTGTCTCTTATACACATCTAGATGTGTATAAGAGACAGATAATATTATTTATACAAGGATTATTAACCCTCAGTACCCATACTTAAAAAAAGTCCCTATCTACACCTACTCGGGTATTCCTAACCCGCGTTTTCTTTTGTTTGTATCTCGGATTGTAATGCATCGATTTTAATTAATTTTTTTTAAATCGATAGTTTAAAGACTGGAAAAAAGAATATTCGGGTGAGAAAGTCAAAAAAGTCGCAATACAACAGATATTTTGCAATAAGTAAAAAGAAATCGGAAAAAATGCCGCAACTTTGAAAATCGTCCGGGTTACGCTAACCCAGTGTGGGTACTGAGGGTTAAATATTAATATCAAAAATATTGTAAACTCTTTCACCAGTCGGCTTGTTTACATAATTTCTTTATTTTTTTAAGAAGAGTAATTCTAGTTCTATGCTCGACTCTATACTTTTCTGAAAGGGATCCGAAAGTAACGTGAATAGCCATAATTAGTGCCATTTTCGTCCGCGCCATCGTAAACTGTAAATATTGCAGGTGATGCAATCACCAGCGAACGGACGATCTATCTCTGATTCATTTCGAACGTTAAATTAAGTCAACTGGCGCGAAAAAAAAGGGCTTTCCGTCCGAACGGCTTCAGTCATCGATATTTTCTCGATGCTTTGAATGGTCTTTAACGACTTCGCGCTCATAACTCGCGCGAATACCTCGCATAGCGCAGCTCGGAAACGCGTGCGGACCAATCGAACGCAATATCGATTCCCGTATGTCGTCAAATTAAATACTTGCGCCCGCGGTACCGAGGTGCCTACGCGATTTTTTTACTGTTGTGACAAAAAAGAGGATAAACAAAATAAAAGCGCGATAAAAGACCTTTTTTTTTTAAGTGAATAACGCCCCCGGGCTTACGCGTTTTTTCTCCGGGTTATCGCCGCACGGTGACAGATAATCGAGGGTGATTAATTACTACGGGCGCCGCGGCGTTTGAATGTCGGCCAACTGCGTTATAAACAATGCCGCACACCTCCGGTAACGCAACTTTCTCTCATACGCTATTCCATTAAACGTTATCAAAGTGTCTCGTTACATGTCAGGTTGGTGCTGCTTCTGCTCGCGTCCGGCGCTACGACCGTTTACACGCAGATTTATCGAACGATAAATCAGAATTATCCTATCGGATGCAATGCCAGAGAAGAGTTACATTAATTACTCTCTCTCTCTCTCTCTCTCTCTCTCTCTCTCTCTCTCTCTCTCTCTCTCTCTCTCTCTCTCTCAATCAATTAAATAGAGAACTATTAAAATGAGAACGTTATATACAGGGTGCTCTAAAAAGGTTCGGCCAAAATTTAGGGAGATATGCCTCACACCTAAAGGATAAAAAAATGTTATATGAACATGGGTGCGGAAACGCTTTTTTCAGGAGTTATGTTGAAAATACTGTTGACTGTATTACTTACACAAGAAACAATTTAGGATTAATCATTGTGGACGACAATCGTTTAATCGGTAGGTTTATTTACATTTGTTTTTAATGTAATCTTGAGTACGGTTACAACAAATGTTGAAAATGTCCACCATTCGTCCGAATACAAGAAGCATTGACACGTCGACGCATCGATTCACGGACACGTTCAAATACGCCAGGCGTATAGCGGATTGTCTCGCAGTGATACGGTCACGAAGATCCTGAATATTACGCACTGGTGTAGCATGTATGATTGTCTTTAAATGTCCCCACAAGTAAAAAAAAGAAGCTCAGAACAGAAGCTCTAACTCCTGAAAAAAGCGTTTCCGCACCCATGTTCATACAACTTTTTTTCATCCTTTAGGTGTGAGGAATATCTCCCTAAATTTTGGCCGTACCTTTTTAGAGCACCCTGTATATATAAAAATGATAGGGTTTTAACAACTCATCAACTCTCTCTCTCTCTCTCTCTCTCTCTCTCTCTCTCTCTTTCTTTCTTTTTCTGTCTTCGATATTATCATACATCCAATTTAAAACATTGCAATTACATTGTAGTGTATGTATAAACCATACTGTTCGCAATATGCATTGGATTGTTTTAGAAAATCCATTTTCAGGTGCAAAATATATAGTTTCCAGTTTAAATAAAAGTGCCCTCTTTTCGTCTTTCCATGCAATAGTTGTGTATAAATATGCGTTTCCGAAGAATTCTATTCGAAAATAAAAGATCGTCATGCATTCAAATATAACATTATTATATATCTCAGAATATCTCAACATATTTCAGTACGTACATAACGTAATTCCGCGAGGGACGAGAAATTCGCGTTTTGGATTTTTTCCGAGAAATTTTAGAACAAGAATATATTTGCGTGAGAAACGCCGTTCTATAATGATATATTTATGCAGGAAGCTTACGTAAAACCTTCCGATCAAGCATTTCCTAGAGAGAGTCGACTCTCCCTCCAAGAAGTAAATTCTTCGTAGAAAAATATTCTTTTACGATGGCGACGGAAAATTATGCTGATGAATATTTGGAGCGACGTTAGCGCACAAGGGAGGAAAATGAGGGTGAGATTGAGCAGGAACAGGTGAAATGGTCGAGGTCGAGTGCATTCGGGTCAATTGGTTGATTACCTGTAATGTAGTTACATCCCCCGAGTGTCGTATCGCTACTAACCAATTCTCCGATTACCGTCGTGTCTTGTCGTTGTTTATCATACTTACGAGGCAGATGAAAAATTTATTGTAAATGCACGCGACATTATACGGCCGAGAATTGACATTTACTGCGCGACAAAACGCGGACGTGCGACGTCATGCCCGCGTCGTTCTACTCGTCTTGTTTTTCATTTTACATTTTATACGAAGGCGTCCCGGTGACTTTTGCGTTAGATTGTTCAGAAAATTTAAAAACTAGAAAATTAAAAAAAAGGAAACACGTCAAGGATTAAAAAAGACGAAGAGAGAATAAAAAGCGAAGGGAATACCAGAGAGACCGTTATGTAGGCATGAATGTTGTGAAATATAAAGTAGAAGACTGATACCAAAATATATATATTTAAAATATATGTAATATATATATTATGTACAGGATGTTCGGTTTAGGTTCATTTAATTGCAGTTCTAATACTCTGGCGTGCATGTATATCTTCCCGTCGAAAGAATGTGAAATATCAAATGCACTTTCGACTAAATGAGTGATCAATACAATTTTCATCAAGTAAATTGCGCGACAACAATAAGGGCTTTTAATATCAATTACGGTAATGAGTAAATGTACGTGATTACAGACAGTTACGTATTTATACCAGGCGTGCTGTTTATTGATTATCCTATCATCTCAACATCTGTCACCTTCAACGTTTGCAGTTTCACGTGGCGCGATATGAGAAATGCGAATGGACAGCGTGTTATTTTCTATATAACGTGTTACTCTCTCGAGTGCATTAATATAAAAGTACAAAAACAGACGCAACATTCAATTAATACGAGAAATTATATTTAAACGATTATGTAAAGCAAGACTAATGTCCATTTCCACCAATGTAGATTAATTTTAATCTCGGTTTAACTTACTCTTTATCTTTTTCTAATTCTTAGAACTAGAAAAAGATGAAGAGTAACTTAAACCGAGATTAAAATTAATCTACATTGGTGGAAATGATAAGTTACTCTTCATCTTTTTCTAGTTCTAAGAATTAGAAAAAGATAAAGAGTAAGTTAAACCCGAGATTAAAATTAATCTACATTGGTGGAAATGAACATAAGAGATACTGAGATCTGGAGTTTTTTGTTTTCGCAAATTTAGAGACTCGACGCGGAGCGACGGACTGTTCTGTATTCGTCGAGCGACGAATCGATCATTTTGGGGACAAACAAGCCAATATTCAAACGCGGCCACCACCCGTACTTACGATTCTATCGTGTATCCCGGACGAGTGGCGTCCGTGGCGAGATAGCGCCTGGTCTGCGGATACGATTGATGGCGTCTGCTGGTTAACAAAGGTACCAATTCGACACCGCCTGTAAGCTCGTACACCTGAATCTCCTCCTTGTAGAGATTCCTCGGGTCCGGTTGTGTTTCCGAAGCGATACCTATTGGAGCAAAAGACCGACACGAAGACGAGATTCAAGCTCCAGTAGCAGCAAGAAGCAAGCGGCAACCTCCGCTATTTACCTGGCGTTGCCCTGTCATCGTAGAATTTATTCACGTCCGCAACAGCCGGAGGGTCCGTGTTCCTCTTGTATAATCTGTCGATCGTCGAGTTGCTCGTCCAACCCTGAAGCAAGTCGAAGCTTTTAACCAGTTAACGTTCCTCTCTTTTCTTTATCGTTTAATTCTGTCAATTGTCAATTTTATACTTTGTACTTTGTTGTACTTTGAACAAACGTATTTGTCTTTCAGCGACCATTTAAGTAAATTTCTGTTTCGCTATTTTTATTTTATTAATAACATTTTATACAACTGTGTTACGAAAATCTCATGATGTAATGCCTTAAATTTTTACCTTACAGAAGAAAGGAAAAAGATACTGATAACGTTACATAATTTTATTAATGACACGAAATTCTAATATTTCTAAGATTTTTATGAAATAAAAAAGCATTTTCTAAACATTATTCTGTTCTTGTTTAAGATAATTTTTCTTCCAACTCTCTAGATTCTTTATTCGCGTTTCTAAAAAATTTCTACATAATCATCTATAATATAAAAACTTTCAGAATCTCAAAATGCTTGCCGAAATATGATTGGCGTCGCTATCTCAACAGAATGCAGCATACATCGGGATACATAAGCCATAGAGAAAACAAAAAATCGATGTGCAGAAAAATCAACGTCTGAAACAAAACCGCGGCCTTGATAATCAGTAGTATACTCGCGGTTTGATCCGACCCGAGTCAAGTCGCGCGTTCATTCATCAATGTCGGTCTCGTTAGCCGGTTGGTTACAACGAAGCCCGTCGGCTTATTATAAGGAAAAAAGCCACGCTATAAATCCGCCCACCATAAATCCATATCCGCAGACAGGTACACCGGCGACGAGACAGAAAGAGAGGTCGCACGCGCGTCGGGAAGAAGCGTCACAAACTCAGAGATATACATCTGATCGGTATAAGCATAATATGAAGGAGCCTGCGCGTAATAAGGGGGCAACTTAGCCCCGAAGTGGAATGCGCTAATAAATTTCCGTCTAAACTTTCCGGTCGCGCTTAGGAGGGTGCCCGGAGGATCGTTCAATTAGACCCGGTAACGCGCGGCGGAGTTATGCGCGTTGCGCATGTTTGAGATCACGTCGGATCGGTTAATTAAAAATTAAGAGCCGCATGCTCCTCTCCGAGGAGACATTCGAGGACGCGTCAGGAAGCGGGAGCCCGAGGAAGCCCGAGGAAGAGTTCCATTACCGGTCCGAACGGGTTATCGCGAGCGTAACTAATCTGCGATATCCTCTCTTTTTTTTTCGGTGTACACCGCGCGCTCTCGAAGAGACGAATTTACATTCGCGAAACGAATGAATTACCGTACGGCCGATTGCGTTTAATTGATAACGCCACGCTTTCGTATCAAGTGGCGCGCGATTGTTACGCTCCGCGAGATAAATCCACCGTTGCGAAAGTCGTTACAGCTATCGATCGCTCCGCGTCGCGGCATTTGCACGAATTCGCACGAATCGCGCAGCGATTCCTGTGTCCGGTGCGGTGTCATTATTGCGAGAACTTGTAACGATTCCGGCAGATTCCGCCCTGCGAAATCCTATACGGGCCGAGTAAGATTTATGTGCGCGCATTACATGCACGCAACTGAGAATTCATCCCAGGACGTTACTTGTCGTTATTTTGACGTCTTTGACGACATTAGACGTCAAAATAATGACAAATAACGTCAGCTTGCTGTTTGGGCGCAGTATCCTCGCGACGCAACCCCCGGAAAGACACGCTCGAAATTATGCGTGTACACTAAAAAAAAAATTCTTGGTAAACTTGTGAGATGCATTTAGTATACTTTCTTTTGAAGTATTTGATTATTATTACCGATTATAATAATAATAACAAAATATTTTGTAATAATTATAAACATTTGTAATAATTATAAACATTTGTAATAATTATAAAAGAGCAAATTTTGTTTACTTTCATCAAGGCTTGGTGAATAGTTTCAACTAAACGTATAATAAGTATTACATAATTTATTAGTTGGCTCAACTAAACAGAATTTGCTCTTTTATAATTATTACAAATGTTTATAATTATTATATAAAATGTTTTGTTATTATTATTATAATCGGTAATAATAATCAAATACTTCAAAAAAAGTACACTAAATGCATCTCACCAGTTTACCAAGAATTTTTTTTCAGTATACACGGAAAGAACGGTTTCGCTGAAGTACGAGTATCTAAAAATTTAGTCAGATACAGATCAGAAAATAATTATATTGGATCACATGCAAAATAATTATGTAGGACGCTCAAGCTGCACTGAAAAAAAAATTTTTAGTAAACTTATGAGATTAGAAGTATTTGATTATTATTACCGATAATAATAATAATAATAATAACAAAATATTTTGTTATAATTTTTAATTTTCGTAATAATTATAAAAGAGTAAATTTTGTTTAGTTGAGTCAACTAAACAAAATTTACTTTTTTATAATTATTACAAAAGTTTATAATTATTACAATAATCAAATACTTCAAAAAAAGTATTACTAAATGCATCTCACAAGTTTAGCAAGAATTTTTTTTCAGTGTAGGATGTCAAAACTTTTTGCAGCATTGTCATTATGCTTGAGCGTTCTACATAATTATTTTGGATAGTCCAACATAATTATTTTCAGATCTGTAATCTGGCTAAATTTTTTTTTGATACTTCAGCAAAACCGTTCTTTCGTGTATATCAGTTCGGGCGAATGTCACCGCGCGCCCTTCAGCCCTGTTTCCAGCTAACTTGTTCGATCTTGTACAGGGGCGCGATACGCGATTCCCATTTCCGTCTCGCGCGCCAAGATAGTTAATTGAGCGCACGCGAGCACACGCGAGTCGTAAATTTACCAGTAACGCCACGAACAACATTAGTCACCCCCAGTTTCGATGAAAACGGAATTATGGAAATTACACGCGCGAAATCGAACGCCAATCTCCTTGACAAACTTATATTTAACTGGAAATGTCAGCGTCCGAAACTCGCGCGCGTAATTCCAAAAGCATTCATCAGCAATGCTGTTTATTACTAAATTACATGGGGAAAATCGAGATCGCTGCTGCGTCAGCGATTAGAATCGCTATTGATATTCCGTTTCTGTTCGAATACACGTGCGCGCGCGCGCGCTCGTATAATTGAAAGATGGGTCGTGACGTTTCTCCGGTTGCCTTCATCGGGAAAACGCGCGGAGAACGATAAAGTGATTTCCCGAGAATTTCACCCGCGAGAAACGCCGCCCGAGCTTTCGCAGTCAAATTAGCCGCATTCGTCATGCGGTGTACAAATAAATACGTGACTCCTCTCCCCGTCGGCCAGTTTATTGCATTTACCGACCGCGCGCGCGCGCAAAAAAAAAAGAAGAGAGATTTCATGAACCCACGATTCGGCGCATCTCCGCGCGAGGTGCGGGCGCAATTTAATTTCTTAGCAAAAACGCGCCCCCTCTTCATTTTATGTATCTCCTTCCGCACCGTATCTCTTTACGTGGTAAATTACAGCGCGCGGAAAAAAAAAAATTGCCAGCCGCGATTTACTTGCGCTCCACCTCGGGATTAATTGCGCAGCAATTCACCGCGTGAGGGAGTAGATAACTTCCCCATTTTTAACGAGGGCGCGTATCGAACAACGGATATCGCGCCTCGCTCTCTCACATAAATTTGTATCGCGTACTCGTCCATGTTTCCCGTATTTTGTCCTCCCTCCCTATCGTTTGCCTCGTTCGTCGAGGAACGCGCTCTTCTCCTCTCCCGCGATTGATACTTTCATTCTTGATGATGTAAAGAAATCAATAATCTTCCTGCCAAGTGAAATAATTTACTGGTGCGTACGTGACCCAACGATGGAAACGGATCACGGCTGAGCGAGCCGAAATAATGGAAAAGTTTCGTGCAACATCGCGCTAAATTCCTGATTTACGAGAACGGCACAAATCTCTCTTCCGTAATCATAGAAGAAAATACGTATATACGATTGTGCAAGTTTCAAAATGAGCGTATTTAAGGTAGTATGTCAGACTTTCAAAAGTAACAGCATTATGCCATAATATTTTGCTAAGATGTTTAATAATGTATTTCGTTCCTATATATGAAATTTAAAGTCAATTTCCCGTATCGTTTTCAAGAAAATTATTATTATAACGTCTGTAAGACGTAATATAGACGTCTTACAGACAGTTAGAATAATAATTTTCTTGAAAACAATACGGTAAATTAACTTCAAATTTCATATGTAGGAACGAAATACATTATTAAACATCTTAGCAAAATATTATGGCAATGCTGTTATCTTTGAAAATCTGACGTAAGGCGCCTATATTACGTCTTACGTCGTTATAATAATAATAATTTTTTTGAAAACGATACGGTAAATTGACTTCAAATTTCATATGTAGGAATGAAATACATTATTAACATCTTAGCAAAATATTATGGCAATGCTGTTATTTTTGAAGGTCTGACATACATCTTTAAAGTGCCTGCAACGACATTCATTATCATGAGTTGAAAATATTTTCTTGAAAACAATATGAATAATTTTAGAACTTTAATTAGGAACGATTTAAAAAGCAGAGATTTGGACGAATTAAAGTGCAAAGTTTCTCACAATAAATCGATAAAATCTCATTCCTCGGTTAATTTTAAGTAAACTTTCACACAGAGAAGATCTTAAACTGGGTTACAGAGAGATATTTATTTTTAAATATTTAAGTTTTTAATTTCTTTTTAAATGCAGAAACCGCGAAAGAATAGGGTACACCGACCAGTGAATAAACAAATAAGCGGCGTGTCCCATTCATTAGAGACGTGCAATAAAAATATTATCCGAATCGCTTTTAGCATCGATATAGTTGGTACGATATATTATACGATATATTGGTACGATGTAAAAAAAAATATTGAAGGTGCTTTCAGAATAAAACATTTAAGAAATAAATGGAAAAATGACAAAAAGACTGATATACCAGTGAATGGACAAAATTGCCAGTAAATTCATCACAGAATCATTTCTCTTCAATGCATGACTTTTTTCATATTTAAGATATAAGTGATTTTGTTCATTCACTGGACCCTGTTTTCATTTACTGGTCGGCTTACCCTATGTCTAATTTTGGGAACAAAAATATTATTTCGTTTTTCGACACGAGTCTTTGTATTCACCAAGCGCATCTATTACTGAGCATTCTGTGTAACTGCGTTACGATGTATTAATATGTACGTTATATAACATACCTACATATTAGACATATTCTTTCGCGGTTTCTACATTTTTTATTTAAAAAGAAATTTTATAAATATCTCTCCATTAAGGATAGGATGCACCTACTTAGATACTCTATAAACTAGAGAAAGCCTACTTTGATGATATTGCATTAACTCTTTTTCTAAAAAAAACAAAAAAGTAGAAGAAACAACCAGCAATAACAAAAAAACAAAATACGACAATCAACAACAACAACCCAACAACATTATAAAAAAAAAAACATCACCACGACACGACCACCAGTGGGGGGCCTCCTCAACAACAACAAAAAAAACAATAGTAGTAAAAAAAAATAACAACGAGATAAAAAAAAAAAAAAATATATCTAGTTAGAAACAATGAAGCAATACCTAATTCAAATGTATAAAATTGTCATCTTAACAAGAACATTCCTTATATATGAAAATTTTCCAGAACAAGCATATTGAGGCTGGAAAAAATTAAAAAAAAAAAAACGGCTAATATTGTAAATAATGTCAGAATTCAATAGAATATAATGTATAAGAATAAATAGAATAACTTAAATAAATAACCAACAAAGCAAAATCAATCAATAATCGAAAGATCCAAGAATATAAAAAAGAAAAGCTTACTTGTCTTGTGTGTCATAAAATAATGAATATAAAGGAAGTCCTTGAGATATATATATGTCACTAATTTAAAAGTATATGCACTATGAAGATAAAAACAGAAACCAGGCATCATATTGTCAAAAATAAAATTAACCGAGCCCGTTATATACAATATCTGTGCACAAGTCAAAAGATATTTTTTTTTTTTCTAAACCTCTAATTCTATAGGTTTTAATGCTATCTTGAAGCTATACAAATGCGCTCCAAATTTTGATGCTACTTTGACACTTAGATGCTCCACAGCTAATAAAAACCTACTTTAACACTAAAAACAGTGAAAAGGGAAATTTGAAACATCGTTAGAATCAAAGTAGGAGTAAACTATATCATTATAATTAAACCTATTTTGGTATCTTAGCTTCTACTATTGTGGAATTAAAGGTTTAACAAAATTCAAAGTTTCGGCTCCGTGCTAGAAATTGTGATGAGCAATTTGGATTCGCCGTTGCGCGATGCTTAGCGTATAATAAGAAGATTCTCCGACTATCCTCCTATCGTTTTTGTGAAAAATGTATCAAAATGGACTTATCTCTCTCTCGCAGCGAACCCTTCAATTACCGCGACGTCTATAGTTTGCGACCCCTCGGGGCCAATATTCGTCAATCTAATAGGGTTACTCTCGCGCAGCGGTAGAAAGTTTTGATGCAAAGTTACCAGTACAGGCTGACGCGGGATACTCCCATTCGCCGTGACAATGTAATTTCGTTATCGTTTCAATTGGTTTCTCAGCAGGAGGTTGTTGTTTAAACGTGCAATTACGCAGGAATCAGTTCTCGAAAGTACAGCAAGGCCGCACCCTTCCTCTCTCTTTCCTGTCTCGAAAATTGTATCGAGGGACGAGAGATGGTTTTGTATCGTCCTTGATAAACAGCGACGTGTGCAAAGTGGCATTACCAATGTCCTACTTCTGCAATATTCATTTTTAAGCAGTATGTCTATGTATAAAAATTACTTTTTTGTATTAATTAACGCGTTATGCAGGGAACAAATAAAATAATGTGAATATCTGGGAAATAACCAAGGTAAATTATAATCGACACAACTGGCCAAATTTATTAAAAATCATTTACAACAATTCGATCATGGGTTTTGGTTCTCATTGAGTAGAATGATATTTCGACCATGGGTTTTGGTCATTAATGCTAACACCTATTAGTTCCCCCCTTTTCCCGAAAAAACTGTAAAGAAATTATTGCGAAAAATAACACCTCAACCAGGATTCGAACCTGGATCTCCCTATACACGGAGAAAATTTTATATAAAAAATTACTATGTATGGCAGTAGCCGTGGACCATTGCTGGAATTATAAAAATTTTTACTATGTTGTCACAAATGAGTTTAATAATTATTAATATAATAACATAGTAAAAATTTTTATAATTCCAGCAATGGTCCACAGCTACTGCCATACATAGTAATTTTTAACATAAAATTTTCTCCGTGTAATCCGTGCGAGCGTCTTACCAATTCGACCATCGAGGCATGTGGTGATATTTATCGCAATAACAAATATATATTAAATGAACATTTTGAGATGGAACACTATTATTTAGGTCCGAGAGGTGTTTAATAAACCACAGATAACGTATTTTCTTCGCCAGTAATTAAATAACCAAGGTAAATTATAATCGACACAACTGGCCATAATCTGGGAAATACACCACTTGTTTTATTAATTAAAGGTTAGACAAAGTCTAGACACTGTTTGTCTTTAATACAGATTCTATTCTTGTTGGAATAGAGACATACAATGCTCTCATGCGACTCTATTCCAACAAGGATAGAATCTGTATTAAAGGCAAATGGTGGGCCAACCTCTTACTAATAAAACAAGTAGTCTAGTTCCCAGGTCGCATTATTTTGTCCATCCTCTATCTCTAGTATTTATATTATAAAATTTTATTAATATATCTTTCGCAAGTAAAATAATTGATTTTCGAAAATAAAACGATTTTATCGAGAGAGGGTTTTAACACGAGTGATATTTAAATTAACTGTTTCCGAGGCGTAGCCTCATGCATCGCAGGCATGTTCGGCACGTCGCGCGGCGGTGTGCTAATTGCACTGCATTATACGCCGCTAACTGCGTCATAATATATTACGCACTGTCAACATTAGAACGTATCCCCCGTTACGCCACATTATCGCTGGTATCCGCGATGAGATTTTCGTGTCTTATTGATCTGCCAATTAGAAAATGCGGCAAGATCTTACGTAATATAAATAGAAAGATCACTTAGAAAATGCGGCAAGATCTTACGTAATAAATAAAAAGATTACTAATTAATAAAAACAGCGACGGCAATTGATTCGAAACCGTGTCGTCAAACATCTTATTTCTCGTTTTCGATCGTTCAAACATCTTATTTCTGTACCGTACAAGATATAAGATACTCTCTCCTTGTGACGCAACGTCTTCCTATCCTTTGCGTATTGAAAATATTTCATTTCTGAAAAAGAAGAGGCATAACTCCGCTCCCTGGAAAATACCTTTATTGCTCGTTTTCCAACCTGTGCGCTCAAATTAGCGTCTCGCGCTATACCGTCGCTGTATAATTGAAGCAACGCATACCCGACGACACTTCGAGCAACGTTCCTGAAGTATCGAGCGCACAAAGAACCTGCCGGTGCTTTGAGAATGCAAAGCGACGTCGATGATTAAGGATTCCCTTTCCGTAATTAGCGGGATGCACAGCGAGACACCGGTATCCGGGGGTGTCCCCGTGTGCGATTAACGCGGCGATATAGATATGCGTACCATGGATTCGTGGAAGCGCACACCCAGCGACTTGGGATCCCTCCAAGGAGCTCCGCCAGGACCAGGTCGCCCCCACGGCGAAGGATGCACCAGCTAAGCACACGGCGCCGTCGCATATTAAGCAGTTTCCAAGGCTTGCCTCCTCTATCTACGTGCGTACGCGTACGGGATCGTCGTCGCGTGATACTAGAACACGTGCTCGGCGTCTATTCGCGTCCCCCGCGCTTATCCTCGTCCCCCGTCTGAGGGGTGTTACTGTACCAGGGCCCTCATCGCGCGGCGTCCCAACTCCGACCTAGGGGGGGGGTTGCAAGATCTCTCCGCGCCCGCGTTAGAACCTCATCTGCATCCGATTAGCGGGGTGCAGCCTAATTTCTACAACCGGCACGTAATCCCGAAAATTACACCGCGCAGCGAGGAACGGCGATCATACGATGTTTGCACATGTTCGTGTGCGCGGTAGCTACTGCACCAATTTCGCGAATTTCTCTCGTCTTCCCGTCGGTATACGCGAAACGACCGTGGGATCGATTGTTTCCAACCTGTTTCGTGAAACGGTCAGCTTGGATAAAACAGTAATGCGGATAGATATTTTATAAGTCCGCGTCTTCTCGAGCTTTGCTTCAGTTAGGCTTGGACGGAACAGACCAGACCAGTTCAGTGTTTAATCTATTGAATGCGTGCATAAGCCAATAACCATCTAACACTATCGATTTTTGTCGTAATATACAAAACGCGCATTATGAAAATTAGAGTGACAAAATAACATATTTACGTAACTCATATTCTCTTGTGAATTTTGCGACATGCCCGCGCTCTAGAAAAACATACACTAAAATTTTACTGTCGCGGTACAAAAAGAAAAAAAATGCCAAAAAGGAGAGAAACACTTAAAGCATTCAAAGCTATCCTATTTCATAGCTAGGGAAAAAAATTCGACATGCGTCCTGGTTTCTCGCTTAAATAGAAAAGCCATTTTTACACGACGCCGAACGGTGTCGTTAAAACGTTTCCTTTTCGCAACTCTATATACGATGCGTCAAAAATTTCACGGCGGGCCCGTAGGCAGCGTAAAATCGACTTTGTGGAAGTAGCGTTTCTAGTTCTACGTGATCGGAGAAATCGACTATACGTCTCGAGTTCGAGCGGATACGACGTGTTCGGCCCCGGCGGCACAGCCGCTCTCTCGAAATTATTGCCACGAGAAAAATGCCTCGTGTCCAACATACAAGGAAAGTCCATTACGAGATTTCTCGTATTTGCTGCCATGACGAGTCGATACCATGTCCGACAATAAAGCTCAACTCATTTGGATATAGCTGCGACCCCCAAAGAATAAGCAGTATCCTTTTTCGGATTCGTCCGCCTCGAAAATCCCGCAGCATTTCTTTTTCAACGAAAAACAGCTAATTAAAATATTTACAATGTATATAAAAAAAAGTTAATACAATTAATCGAAAACTGAAGATATATCTAGACTTAAAAGATCTTTCGATGTTTAATTAAAAATTAAATCATTTTCTTCAGTTATGTTTTCTTTATAGAATACCAGAAAAAAATGTAATGTTGTGTAGTTACTTATGTTATATAGTTATACTACTTAAAAACGTCCATTCTTTATTCTAGTTTACTGAAAAAAGTCACAACTATGGAATTCAATCAAATATAGGATGTCATTCGTAAAATAAGTTTTTTATACTATAAATTAACTCTATAAATTACTATAAATTAAATATATTATAAATTTTTAATATTATAAATCAACATGCACTAATCAATTAATTTTTATTACTTAATATCATGTTTTATTTAATCCGCGATTAAAGTTTCTCTTCTTTTCTTGTCGTTTTCTCCAGTCGTAGACAGTCCGCGAATGAGCTCTGTTTTATTGACAAATTTAAAATTACGCCACTCCGGGATAACGACCTTTGACCCGACGGGTTAGCAGTTTCCAGCTTTCTATATAAACCGAGACCTGCTAAACTTCACACGTCATCGCGTGTCTCGCATTCACATGATGACATTGCAATACGAACTTCCGTATCTGCGGTATCGGAAACGTATCGTGTGTACGAGGTCAGATGCGATATTAATGGAAACTTACGCTGACGACGATATCGTCACTTTTGATCGACACACGCGCAAGAACGATAAAATTGTGGAGCCACTTGTAAGAGGTGAGTACCATATCAATTACCGGCTTGCGGTTGCTTGTAATTCTTCTTCGGTGTAAATGTAGTTCGTTTAATCTTACTGTAAATTTATCTGTAACTTCCCGGAAAACGGAAACTCGCGAAAAGCACACGAGCGTCCTTATAATTACGTTTTGATTCCGGCATTACGCGTAAGCAATTCTTTCATTTATCAGTAATATTCTCAGCAACTTTTTGTCAAGAACTTTCGGAATAGCTCCCTTAGCTGACACCGAGAATCACACGTATTATATAAAGGAGTTCGAATCAATTAAAATGGATTTACATTTAACGTCTCGTTCTTTTTTTTTCTTTGATTATAACGCTTCGTTTATAGACGAAGAAAGAGAATTTATTTAATCCAGGCTAAAGCTAATCCTCGGAGAGTTAGGTCATGTCGGTGCAGCCGACCCTTAACGTTGATTACGACCAGATCAAATCAACATCGGGCGTGTTCTTCACCTCCTTTATCCCATTTCTTCGGCGTAGAAATCGGGATCCCCCTACGTGCTGCCTTTGCAATATTCGGTGCAGTAATACAGGCGACTACCGGAGCTATTATGCTATTCCAAGCGCGACGTCTGTCAGGCGGTTCGTGTCGTCGAGAATCAGGAGCAGTCGTACGTCGTAATTTGCCTTTGTATGAAATTTTATGGGAGAGCGGAGAGATGCCGTTTGAAGCGATGAATTCGCGTACTGGCGATATTGCGCGGTTATAACGATCATAAGCGTACAAAGATGCAAATCTAATTGGCGACGCACACGCAAGCAAGCGAAAGTTTTCTCCGGATGTGCGTAGAAAAACGCATTTGAAGTAGATTTTTCAAAAGCGACTGCGATTAATAACTAACCAGATAAAATGGATGGCCGTCGTTTTCTCTATTTGCAATTACACGCCCGGAATAGAGCAAATTTCCTTGCTCTTATCGGAGAAAGTGCCTCGAAATATATACGCAGATATTAGGTGCATTTATTTATATTCAAAGTTGAAACATTCGCACACAACGAATGTCATGAAAAATGTACAAATAATAAAAATATGTTTTGCTGCTTTGATAAAAATACGGTTCGTGACTGCGCTCGTGACCTAGTTCCGCATGCGCCAAACATTATGACAATTTCTAAGGTTTGCAGGAGATAAAAAAGGGACTAGCGCTTAATATATGCAACAAATGCACATACAAATTGTATTACTACCATATTTCTTCGATCTTCTAACGTAAAAAGGAGACTAAAATGAAGTATTAAATTCATGAAACATTTAAATATCCGCTGAAAAATATTTTATGCACTTGTCCCATATACGTGCTTACTTTTTTTCTCTTAATGTATACTTAAGAAATCAGAAAAATATGTAAAATTCTTTCTTCTTTTGATGAATTACGCCGAGCAAAAAATTGCATACGGTCGTACATTTATGTCGCGGTAAAGAAAACATATGGAAATTTACATGGAAATACGAAGCTCGTTTAATCAAAACAACAAGGAAGGTGAATTCCATGGACATTTTTACTTCGTTCTGTCAGAGATTAATTCTGTCTATATCTATATTGTTCATTTATGAACATATGTAAAGAAGTGTTAATTTTCAAGATATCAATTAAAAAATCATAGAGATTATAATTTTAGAATAGAACTGAATTCTTCATTTGCAATTTATCAGTTTCTTTTGAAAAAATTCAAATATCGTGAAGCTTTATAAAACTGTGTCTCCAATATGAAAACGAATGAAGCAGGATTAGGAAGTAACTCATTACTTGCAACCCCGTTACCATTACCGTTTCTTTTTTATAATAACTCGTTACTTTTTTCAATGGGTAACGATAACAAATTACTTTCCAAAAGTGACTTCCCCAACTCTGGCGTTACTGTTATTGAAAAATGTAACATCATTACCAAATCGTTACTATAAAAAAGTAACGGTAACGGAATTACAAGTAACGCGTTACTTCCAAACTCTGGAATAAAGTTAGAAGGCTAGATTAAATTAAAAAAATATATTAAATAATAAACATTAGATATTTAATAAAGCGTTAAAAAAAATAAAATGCATGTAGATTTATATAAACAACAAAATGTTATAAAATTGCGTGTTAAAAACTCATTCTGCATAGAAAAGTCGAGATCGGAATTTATAATATTGTATAAGTCTTAATCTTTATATAATACATAAGATTTTAGAAGAAGATGGATAAAGATTTACACACAATATATTACATAAGTAAACTTTAATCCTGGCAGATGTATCATCATCTGTCTCCGGCTGAGAGAGAGAGTAAGGAAATTTAATTGCATAATCCGCAAATTTACCATTTGATGCATTAAGAATAATCATCCTGCGTATGGCTCCATTAAGCTCTCATTCGGATGATGGATACCGACATCGAAAACATCAAGTAGCGAAATCTCACCGCGCTTTCAGAAAATTACACAATAATCCTTATTTACATTTTCAGGACAGATAATAACGCAATTGTATTATACTGTTTTAGAGAGAACACTCCGTAATTCTCGAAAGAAATTTTCCAGGTTTATTAAATAAACCATGCCTCATTTGTAAATCCATCGCCAAATAATTTGAACAACGAAAAAATTAATTTAGTTTAATTCTTATAACTATTATAATTAATTATATTATTAAAATATCGGTAAATGTTTTTAGAATAGAGTCGTACTACTTTATATTCTAGAATCTAGAAAATTAAAAGACGAAATTAGAACAAAATTCACATTTAAGTGATTTAATAATTAATACGTTAAATTGTATAATGTATTATCGCGTCAATAAAATCTTACCTTTTACAAAGGTAAAAATTAACGAAAACTATTTCCAGCGAAAATAAATCGATAAAGTGAGAGTTCGCCGTCGGTTATCCTTTAAATGTCAAGCAGAATATTCTAATGTGTGTACCAACGCGATGTTGTATCGCAAGCGGCGCTGTGCCTGAAAACTTTGCACGGTACACAGCGTTGCGTGATATTGTTTTCTGGCTCTTGTGTTTTATACATGGCCACACATGTTTGTACATGTACACCGCGTGCGGATTTAATAACTCGATTTGTACGTAAACTCTGCTGCTCGGCAATCAAAACGCATTAGACGCTAGAATTAAACGTGCGCGATCTTCGTGTAGTCGCGCACTATACTTCCGCAATAACAATAGAAAATAGCAGGTTCGCGTGTTTTCCACAAGTTGTCGCGTATGCTTGAGTGATTTAAATATTGCGAAAGAATTGCAAAGCAATGGGGGATCTCTCTTATCTTTTCCGTGATTACATCGCGATTTTCTTGCGATATCCCGAATCACATATCGAAAAAGTCCGCGGAGACCTTTCCATTCGCTTAGGACATTCATTCGTTTACGACAGTATGACGCTCGGCCACTTAAAGTTCTCTCGCGAGCTATTCAACTCCCATTTGCCCGGAGAAAATTGTCGGCTCGGGAACACCGATGCTCGGAGGCATTAAAAACGCGGTGACAAATCTTACTCGCGCGTGTAACACCGTTTTCGCATCAGCGCGACGACGGCGACGACGTGCGTAAAGTTTTCATAGACGAGTAAACGTGCATGCGATCGCCAGCCAGATCGGACTTACGGGGACAAAGTTTCGCGACGAGAGGGGCTGCGGGCGAAAAGAAAAATGACGGCTACGGTCTCTCTCAGTTTTACCTGACCGAAACTGTGACATCTCGGCAGCTCGAGCGGCTCCAGAGGCACGTTCCTCTTCCTCAGGGTGGCCGCGCAGGGCGCGCCGCCACCTGGCTTACCCCACGGCGAGTAATTGGCCAGAATTTCCTGCAGCTGCAAGGGGAAAAAGAATTAGGAACGTTGCAGCTGCAAAGGGAAAAAGAATTAGGAACGCTGCAGCTGAGCTGCGCGAACGTCAGCCGGCGCGCGCTGCAGTTACATTTCACGCGCGAATCGCACGTTTGGCGTGACTGCTGAATTTTTTACAAATAAAAGCCGTAATAAAACGAAGAATTTCTTCAAATTAAATTTTTACCGGTTCTTAGGAATTTCCCGTAAACGTGCGATGGCGCACCGCGCGTGACTATATGTGCAAATAACCGCTATCGCGATAGATCCGAAGCGCAGCGTCTAGCACAATGCCGCAAATTGAAGATGGCTTTTGCGCTTGGAATGGAAGTCGTCCAGGCCTTTTCCCGGTTTAACTTAGAAGCGTTTAGCGTCGATGTAATCGTACCGAGAACCCTGCGGGCAGATAGGATTAACCCCGAAGCGTATCGGCCTTCCTCGGGTAACATTGCTAACGCACTTGCATTCGATCGCGTGCACTTGCATCAGACCGCGGCTGCACCAGATTCCCGAGTAATAAGAGGGATGGGACCGCGAGTAATCCCTCGGCCTGTCTTTATTAGCATACCGGTTACACGATAAATTCCGAGCCCCGTGCGCGGTAAATACAATTTAATACGGTCGACGTGTCGCATTAACGATACGAAATAATCACCGGAGCAATAATTACGCTGGGATTTTCATCGGCATAAATTTCGACCGTGTATTTTGAGTGATTGAAACGACGGACAAAGTATACGCGACAGGTATTACGGTGGACTGGATAACGCGCATACGTACGCGCGCGTGCATTTTTACAATATATTCCGTGCGAATTGTTATTTTCACAGAGGATGGTAATGAATGTAACGAGCGTGTGTTCTGCAAATATTTAGGGCCGTCACCCTCCCCGGTGATGATTGCACATCATCGTTATTGTCGCGTCGATATACCGAAATAAAATGGGTGGGGTGAGAATGAAAACCAGGTAGCGAGAATTTAAACGCCGAATTGGCGTAAAAAATATATACATGTGTGATAAAAAAAAATTATTGGAGAGAAACGATCCAGAAATCCGTCGGTTTTTGCGCGTTTGCTACGAAATCGAGGAAACGACCCCTCCCCAACGCGGGTTACCCCGATCCTGGAGTGATTTGAGAGGGCGTAACTTATAAATTATCGGAACTCGATCGCGCTCGTAGACTTTCCGCGGGAGTCTGCGTGAGGCGTTTTCTTGAACATTCGACGGCGTCATCGATTTTACTCCTAATTACGGTTTACTCCCGCGATCACTTCGGAGATTACCATTAACGCGAGCCCCCAACACTTAACGAGCTGTACAACGTTTGTTACAAGTTCGTAACGAGCACGCGGGGACGAGGCATGCAGTTTATGTAAAGCGCGCAAGGGGAGACCGTGATAGATTATTGGGTTATCTTTCGCGGCTTGTTTCTTAAGACAGTTAGAGACGGAAATTATGCAGATCCACTTTAATGGGATGGCTTTATTACCGTTCGCTCGCACGTAATTTCCCCGTTCCGAATTCGACGACGCGCCCCGCGAACCGTAGAAATAAACGCAACTAGGTCAGACACGTACTGGAATTACAGCGACATTTTCAAAACACGTCTGTAATAGGAATAACCGGGCGGGTCACCCGATATTTAATATACCATCGCGATTCAATATTCTCAGGCAATTTCCATTTTGAAAATATTATTTTAAAATATTTACTTCCATCAAGTAATGTTGACCGCGTTTCAAGTGTCCGTCTACTGCTAATTCTTTTATTCGCTTGATTGCTGGTTAACACAGATTAAATACACATGAATCAAATATTTATCCCGCTTATCCCGATATGTCGATATACGTTTCGCGTTGATAAATATATGGCTTTGAATTTTTAACGACCCTCTCCGAAATCGAACGCGACGTTGCTGGACTTTAATATCTCGACCGCTTGCGCTATCGCGGAGGATTAATTTCCAAAGTCCGCCCGTCTTCGCCCTAATGACGTTCCGGTTCACCGAATATATCCTAGGGCCATATCTCTCGCAGTAGACCCTTATCCGATCGGTAACAATAGCAAGGCGAGACAATGACGTTAAGGGGGCGTTCGGGGCCGTAGGGCAAGCGGTATAAACGTGGCAGCAACGTGGCCAAACCAGAAACGCCCATTTGTGTGACACATACTTCACGTTGCTCACGGTGCTTTTGACGTTGCAGCTCCTCCTTCCGTCGCCTCCATAACGCCGTGCCCTCCTGAACAACTCG
Organism: Aphaenogaster floridana; assembly: GCA_003063835.1. NCBI lineage: Eukaryota > Metazoa > Arthropoda > Insecta > Hymenoptera > Formicidae > Aphaenogaster > Aphaenogaster floridana. Next base: position 941,981 of record NJRP01000061.1, read on the forward strand.
GCGCTCGCGCTTTCTCCTCGCGTCTTCTTCGACTTCCGGCTCGTACGTCGTCTCGGGAACTTCCTGCGCCATTTACGTATCGTATCCCGGCCCCCTTCGGAGCGGCGGGGAGGGTGGGGAAAGAAAAAGAGAGAAACAAAAGATCGCGCGGCTGCACGATCACGACAGTAGTAGATATCACGATGCGACGCGACGTGTACTCCTCAGGCATGCCAGCTTCGAATATCGAATGCCAAAATAGGGCCAGGAGCGACTTGGTACAAGTCGCATGCCGCAGCACGTGGTTCTGTCATCATTCGTTATCGATTTAACAGAATATCGCTCTTCCCTCGGGAGATACGACGCCGTTGTACGTAGTCGACGGTGTAATAGGAGTGTCGATGCCAGGACACCGCGCTGTAATCGAGACATCCGGTTTTATATATCGTTTCCCGATATAAAAAACGAGTCGCGAAAACCACCCCTCTGCGTGCCGGCTGCGCGAAACCCCGAGCTTTGTTCATTCATTCGACGCTTGAGCTACGATTTAATTCCACGTGTCCCGACACTGCAAACCGGAATGCACGAAACAATTGCGTAATTGGATTAGGATGCCGACATTTAAATTACAAGCGCTGCGCTATATTTCATGTTTCTGGCGGCACTTTTCCGCATACTACGATATGCTTACGTTTTGAGATTTTTTTTATTATTTCGAAAACGGAAGAAAGATGTAGGAAGATGTGTAGAACATACGATTGAAAAGCGCAGGCTTATTGAATTCGACCGCTATAAATAATGGTGTCGCCGACTTTATATTCCGATCACGTTTAATAAATCACTTTTATCTGTCACGCGAAAACAACTGTTATATAACTTCTATTGTATATTTTATTGCGTTGTCGTGCATCAGATTGGTATCTACGTTACAGTAAAATATTTTGTATTTTCGCTTGCATCCTCTTCTTTCTGTATTTCTTAAATAAGATACCATCCCCGAAATATCATCAAATGTCATCAAAATCAATTAACCCTTTTCTTTCCCCCCCCCAAATTATTTAGATAGTCTTACAAAAAAATTTTATTATGCATTTTAAATATTGTTTATTATGCATTTTTGCGTATATTTTGTGTATACAATAAATAAGAATCACGAAAACATTTCGAAATTTTAAAAACGTTTAAGGACTTTCTACGTATTGTTCTTATTGCAACTGTGTATGATAATTTGCATTGCAAAGTTATTATCCCCTCAAGGGTACACATATTAACTCACTCGGGCCTACGAGTACACTGGGCACAAAATATCCAGTTTCTCGTTTATAATTTCACTTCTAATTCAACGTAGAGCTTTTTTTTAAATTAAAGTTTATGCAATTCTGCGTAAAACAAACCCGTAATCGATTAGGTTTAATAAATCTAAAGCAGAAATATTAATCATTGAAAAAAAGAAAAAAATTTTAAATTTTCGCGTTTTTTTTATTCAATCTTCAATATCTCCGGTTCTAATTGACGAAAATAAAAATTTTAAAAAGCATTTTAAAGCGGAAAAATAGTACTTCAACGATGTGGTAATCGTTTTTTTATACGACTTTTAGGCTCGTTTCTACCTGATCCTTATACCACCCGAATTAAGTTACGGGTCAAATGTACCCAGGATACCCTTGAGGGATTATACGTAATAAAAACCTTTTTTTACCTTTGGTAAATTCACTTAAAATATTTCAAAGGAGTTATAATTCTGCAAGCTCTTATTGTATTTATGATGACTTTTTTCACCGAACTGTAATGGTAATAAGTGAAAAATGATACTTTATATTACCACGAAAAAATTTTAAATACATTAAAATACGTGCTATTTACAGTAAGCATAAAGTATTTTATAAGTAGTATTTATGTAAGCATAAAGTCTTTACAGTTATCTACATGAAACTGTAAGAAACTAACACATACTCATAAATATGGAAATATAGACTGCAGTAATACATAATTTATAAACATATAGTCATATAGCTACAATGGAAATATAGTCATATAGCTACAGTAATGACTTTCTAAATAAATCGTGGCCAGTTCGGTCGTTTATACAAACACTTTGGGAAATGAAAAAGTTAAGAAATTTATTATTTTAACTAAGTAATTATAACTAAATTTAAATTATGAATAATTAGCCGTTTGCAAAAATATTAAAATCCTAAATTAGCTAAAGTCTCGATCAATACCCATACACAATATATTCGTGCTTTATTATTAATCTAATCATAACACTATTCTAAATTGATAAATATTGAATTATACTGTCTGTCACATATAAGGCTATAATTGTACGTTTAATAATGATACAGTAAAAAGCTGTTTTCAATTTTCAATGATATATTTTAGGAATATAAAATATAAATATATATATTCTAAAAACAATCGCGAGAATTATATACGATTTAACGAAAACAGATCATCTATAAACAAAATGCTCCAAAAAAATGCCAATATTTTACCATACTAGAGCCAATATTTATCACGTCTGTCTAGACTTTTTTTTAATTTAAAGAATTATTTATATTGTACGGTTTAAAAATAATTAAGTATAAAACAAAAATCAACCGAAAATATTAAACAAAGGGATGAAAAAATCCATTTATCATCCATATATATGTATAGACGATGTACAGAATCCACTTTGGACTGATATTCAATGACCTAGCTGGATAGGTACTTATGCGTGTAGAACGGAATAGACGCGCTTTATTTTGTGATCCGTGCATTCAGATACGGATTTACGAACAGACGCGCTGCACCACAAACTACAACACTTCCCCCGGCCCATAAATAAGCCGCAAATGCACTCAACGGTACAATTGACCATAAAACCGACTCCCAGATGCGAACCTCCGAGCTGTTGATTGCATCCGAGGGACCGAAACACGAAAAAATAGGATCGCAGAAGTGAGAAAAAAGCCGAAGCTGTTTCTCGGCAAATAGCAGTACTTATACTGACGCGACACATTATCCTACATACTGCACCGATTAAAACCGTCCCATATCGCGAAGCAGCTTTATCGGCACTTCGTTCTTATCAGGCTTCTATTAGCAAGCTTTTCCAGCGCGACATAAAGCTATTTTCTCTGGCAGCGATGAAGAAAGGATGAGTTCTCGAGTTTTACGAAATTAGGATCGATACTGGAACAGATGTCAAAAGTTTTACTTAAGGCCATTGCACGTGAAAAAGATTTAGTTGAAATCGTAATGCCGTAAGCAAATTGACCAATCACAGTCAAGCATTCTCACAATGTAATAAAAATGTTTGATTGTGATTGGTCGATTCGCTTACGGCTTTACGATTACGACTAAAATTTTTTCACGTAGAATGGCCTTTAAGCGTCGCGATTAGAGATGTGCAAATCAAGATTTTTTAACTCGAATCGAATCGAATCGAATTTGCAAAAAAATCTCGAATCGAAAGATTTTTTAACTCGAATCGAATCGAATCGAATTTGCAAAAAAATCTCGAATCGAAAGATTTTTTAACTCGAATCGAATCGAATCGAATTTGCAAAAAAATCTCGAATCGAAAGATTTTTTAACTCGAATCGAATCGAATCGAATTTGCAAAAAAATCTCGAATCGAAAGATTTTTTAACTCGAATCGAATCGAATCGAATTTGCAAAAAAATCTCGAATCGAAAGATTTTTTAACTCGAATCGAATCGAATCGAATTTGCAAAAAAATCTCGAATCGAAAGATTTTTTAACTCGAATCGAATCGAATCGAATTTGCAAAAAAATCTCGAATCGAAAGATTTTTTAACTCGAATCGAATCGAATCGAATTTGCAAAAAAATCTCGAATCGAAAGATTTTTTAACTCGAATCGAATCGAATCGAATTTGCAAAAAAATCTCGAATCGAAAGATTTTTTAACTCGAATCGAATCGAATCGAATTTGCAAAAAAATCTCGAATCGAAAGATTTTTTAACTCGAATCGAATCGAATCGAATTTGCAAAAAAATCTCGAATCGAAAGATTTTTTAACTCGAATCGAATCGAATCGAATTTGCAAAAAAATCTCGAATCGAAAGATTTTTTAACTCGAATCGAATCGAATCGAATTTGCAAAAAAATCTCGAATCGAAAGATTTTTTAACTCGAATCGAATCGAATCGAATTTGCAAAAAAATCTCGAATCGAAAGATTTTTTAACTCGAATCGAATCGAATCGAATTTGCAAAAAAATCTCGAATCGAAAGATTTTTTAACTCGAATCGAATCGAATCGAATTTGCAAAAAAATCTCGAATCGAAAGATTTTTTAACTCGAATCGAATCGAATCGAATTTGCAAAAAAATCTCGAATCGAAAGATTTTTTAACTCGAATCGAATCGAATCGAATTTGCAAAAAAATCTCGAATCGAAAGATTTTTTAACTCGAATCGAATCGAATCGAATTTGCAAAAAAATCTCGAATCGAAAGATTTTTTAACTCGAATCGAATCGAATCGAATTTGCAAAAAAATCTCGAATCGAAAGATTTTTTAACTCGAATCGAATCGAATCGAATTTGCAAAAAAATCTCGAATCGAAAGATTTTTTAACTCGAATCGAATCGAATCGAATTTGCAAAAAAATCTCGAATCGAAAGATTTTTTAACTCGAATCGAATCGAATCGAATTTGCAAAAAAATCTCGAATCGAAAGATTTTTTAACTCGAATCGAATCGAATCGAATTTGCAAAAAAATCTCGAATCGAAAGATTTTTTAACTCGAATCGAATCGAATCGAATTTGCAAAAAAATCTCGAATCGAAAGATTTTTTAACTCGAATCGAATCGAATCGAATTTGCAAAAAAATCTCGAATCGAAAGATTTTTTAACTCGAATCGAATCGAATCGAATTTGCAAAAAAATCTCGAATCGAAAGATTTTTTAACTCGAATCGAATCGAATCGAATTTGCAAAAAAATCTCGAATCGAAAGATTTTTTAACTCGAATCGAATCGAATCGAATTTGCAAAAAAATCTCGAATCGAAAGATTTTTTAACTCGAATCGAATCGAATCGAATTTGCAAAAAAATCTCGAATCGAAAGATTTTTTAACTCGAATCGAATCGAATCGAATTTGCAAAAAAATCTCGAATCGAAAGATTTTTTAACTCGAATCGAATCGAATCGAATTTGCAAAAAAATCTCGAATCGAAAGATTTTTTAACTCGAATCGAATCGAATCGAATTTGCAAAAAAATCTCGAATCGAAAGATTTTTTAACTCGAATCGAATCGAATCGAATTTGCAAAAAAATCTCGAATCGAAAGATTTTTTAACTCGAATCGAATCGAATCGAATTTGCAAAAAAATCTCGAATCGAAAGATTTTTTAACTCGAATCGAATCGAATCGAATTTGCAAAAAAATCTCGAATCGAAAGATTTTTTAACTCGAATCGAATCGAATCGAATTTGCAAAAAAATCTCGAATCGAAAGATTTTTTAACTCGAATCGAATCGAATCGAATTTGCAAAAAAATCTCGAATCGAAAGATTTTTTAACTCGAATCGAATCGAATCGAATTTGCAAAAAAATCTCGAATCGAAAGATTTTTTAACTCGAATCGAATCGAATCGAATTTGCAAAAAAATCTCGAATCGAAAGATTTTTTAACTCGAATCGAATCGAATCGAATTTGCAAAAAAATCTCGAATCGAAAGATTTTTTAACTCGAATCGAATCGAATCGAATTTGCAAAAAAATCTCGAATCGAAAGATTTTTTAACTCGAATCGAATCGAATCGAATTTGCAAAAAAATCTCGAATCGAAAGATTTTTTAACTCGAATCGAATCGAATCGAATTTGCAAAAAAATCTCGAATCGAAAGATTTTTTAACTCGAATCGAATCGAATCGAATTTGCAAAAAAATCTCGAATCGAAAGATTTTTTAACTCGAATCGAATCGAATCGAATTTGCAAAAAAATCTCGAATCGAAAGATTTTTTAACTCGAATCGAATCGAATCGAATTTGCAAAAAAATCTCGAATCGAAAGATTTTTTAACTCGAATCGAATCGAATCGAATTTGCAAAAAAATCTCGAATCGAAAGATTTTTTAACTCGAATCGAATCGAATCGAATTTGCAAAAAAATCTCGAATCGAAAGATTTTTTAACTCGAATCGAATCGAATCGAATTTGCAAAAAAATCTCGAATCGAAAGATTTTTTAACTCGAATCGAATCGAATCGAATTTGCAAAAAAATCTCGAATCGAAAGATTTTTTAACTCGAATCGAATCGAATCGAATTTGCAAAAAAATCTCGAATCGAAAGATTTTTTAACTCGAATCGAATCGAATCGAATTTGCAAAAAAATCTCGAATCGAAAGATTTTTTAACTCGAATCGAATCGAATCGAATTTGCAAAAAAATCTCGAATCGAAAGATTTTTTAACTCGAATCGAATCGAATCGAATTTGCAAAAAAATCTCGAATCGAAAGATTTTTTAACTCGAATCGAATCGAATCGAATTTGCAAAAAAATCTCGAATCGAAAGATTTTTTAACTCGAATCGAATCGAATCGAATTTGCAAAAAAATCTCGAATCGAAAGATTTTTTAACTCGAATCGAATCGAATCGAATTTGCAAAAAAATCTCGAATCGAAAGATTTTTTAACTCGAATCGAATCGAATCGAATTTGCAAAAAAATCTCGAATCGAAAGATTTTTTAACTCGAATCGAATCGAATCGAATTTGCAAAAAAATCTCGAATCGAAAGATTTTTTAACTCGAATCGAATCGAATCGAATTTGCAAAAAAATCTCGAATCGAAAGATTTTTTAACTCGAATCGAATCGAATCGAATTTGCAAAAAAATCTCGAATCGAAAGATTTTTTAACTCGAATCGAATCGAATCGAATTTGCAAAAAAATCTCGAATCGAAAGATTTTTTAACTCGAATCGAATCGAATCGAATTTGCAAAAAAATCTCGAATCGAAAGATTTTTTAACTCGAATCGAATCGAATCGAATTTGCAAAAAAATCTCGAATCGAAAGATTTTTTAACTCGAATCGAATCGAATCGAATTTGCAAAAAAATCTCGAATCGAAAGATTTTTTAACTCGAATCGAATCGAATCGAATTTGCAAAAAAATCTCGAATCGAAAGATTTTTTAACTCGAATCGAATCGAATCGAATTTGCAAAAAAATCTCGAATCGAAAGATTTTTTAACTCGAATCGAATCGAATCGAATTTGCAAAAAAATCTCGAATCGAAAGATTTTTTAACTCGAATCGAATCGAATCGAATTTGCAAAAAAATCTCGAATCGAAAGATTTTTTAACTCGAATCGAATCGAATCGAATTTGCAAAAAAATCTCGAATCGAAAGATTTTTTAACTCGAATCGAATCGAATCGAATTTGCAAAAAAATCTCGAATCGAAAGATTTTTTAACTCGAATCGAATCGAATCGAATTTGCAAAAAAATCTCGAATCGAAAGATTTTTTAACTCGAATCGAATCGAATCGAATTTGCAAAAAAATCTCGAATCGAAAGATTTTTTAACTCGAATCGAATCGAATCGAATTTGCAAAAAAATCTCGAATCGAAAGATTTTTTAACTCGAATCGAATCGAATCGAATTTGCAAAAAAATCTCGAATCGAAAGATTTTTTAACTCGAATCGAATCGAATCGAATTTGCAAAAAAATCTCGAATCGAAAGATTTTTTAACTCGAATCGAATCGAATCGAATTTGCAAAAAAATCTCGAATCGAAAGATTTTTTAACTCGAATCGAATCGAATCGAATTTGCAAAAAAATCTCGAATCGAAAGATTTTTTAACTCGAATCGAATCGAATCGAATTTGCAAAAAAATCTCGAATCGAAAGATTTTTTAACTCGAATCGAATCGAATCGAATTTGCAAAAAAATCTCGAATCGAAAGATTTTTTAACTCGAATCGAATCGAATCGAATTTGCAAAAAAATCTCGAATCGAAAGATTTTTTAACTCGAATCGAATCGAATCGAATTTGCAAAAAAATCTCGAATCGAAAGATTTTTTAACTCGAATCGAATCGAATCGAATTTGCAAAAAAATCTCGAATCGAAAGATTTTTTAACTCGAATCGAATCGAATCGAATTTGCAAAAAAATCTCGAATCGAAAGATTTTTTAACTCGAATCGAATCGAATCGAATTTGCAAAAAAATCTCGAATCGAAAGATTTTTTAACTCGAATCGAATCGAATCGAATTTGCAAAAAAATCTCGAATCGAAAGATTTTTTAACTCGAATCGAATCGAATCGAATTTGCAAAAAAATCTCGAATCGAAAGATTTTTTAACTCGAATCGAATCGAATCGAATTTGCAAAAAAATCTCGAATCGAAAGATTTTTTAACTCGAATCGAATCGAATCGAATTTGCAAAAAAATCTCGAATCGAAAGATTTTTTAACTCGAATCGAATCGAATCGAATTTGCAAAAAAATCTCGAATCGAAAGATTTTTTAACTCGAATCGAATCGAATCGAATTTGCAAAAAAATCTCGAATCGAAAGATTTTTTAACTCGAATCGAATCGAATCGAATTTGCAAAAAAATCTCGAATCGAAAGATTTTTTAACTCGAATCGAATCGAATCGAATTTGCAAAAAAATCTCGAATCGAAAGATTTTTTAACTCGAATCGAATCGAATCGAATTTGCAAAAAAATCTCGAATCGAAAGATTTTTTAACTCGAATCGAATCGAATCGAATTTGCAAAAAAATCTCGAATCGAAAGATTTTTTAACTCGAATCGAATCGAATCGAATTTGCAAAAAAATCTCGAATCGAAAGATTTTTTAACTCGAATCGAATCGAATCGAATTTGCAAAAAAATCTCGAATCGAAAGATTTTTTAACTCGAATCGAATCGAATCGAATTTGCAAAAAAATCTCGAATCGAAAGATTTTTTAACTCGAATCGAATCGAATCGAATTTGCAAAAAAATCTCGAATCGAAAGATTTTTTAACTCGAATCGAATCGAATCGAATTTGCAAAAAAATCTCGAATCGAAAGATTTTTTAACTCGAATCGAATCGAATCGAATTTGCAAAAAAATCTCGAATCGAAAGATTTTTTAACTCGAATCGAATCGAATCGAATTTGCAAAAAAATCTCGAATCGAAAGATTTTTTAACTCGAATCGAATCGAATCGAATTTGCAAAAAAATCTCGAATCGAAAGATTTTTTAACTCGAATCGAATCGAATCGAATTTGCAAAAAAATCTCGAATCGAAAGATTTTTTAACTCGAATCGAATCGAATCGAATTTGCAAAAAAATCTCGAATCGAAAGATTTTTTAACTCGAATCGAATCGAATCGAATTTGCAAAAAAATCTCGAATCGAAAGATTTTTTAACTCGAATCGAATCGAATCGAATTTGCAAAAAAATCTCGAATCGAAAGATTTTTTAACTCGAATCGAATCGAATCGAATTTGCAAAAAAATCTCGAATCGAAAGATTTTTTAACTCGAATCGAATCGAATCGAATTTGCAAAAAAATCTCGAATCGAAAGATTTTTTAACTCGAATCGAATCGAATCGAATTTGCAAAAAAATCTCGAATCGAAAGATTTTTTAACTCGAATCGAATCGAATCGAATTTGCAAAAAAATCTCGAATCGAAAGATTTTTTAACTCGAATCGAATCGAATCGAATTTGCAAAAAAATCTCGAATCGAAAGATTTTTTAACTCGAATCGAATCGAATCGAATTTGCAAAAAAATCTCGAATCGAAAGATTTTTTAACTCGAATCGAATCGAATCGAATTTGCAAAAAAATCTCGAATCGAAAGATTTTTTAACTCGAATCGAATCGAATCGAATTTGCAAAAAAATCTCGAATCGAAAGATTTTTTAACTCGAATCGAATCGAATCGAATTTGCAAAAAAATCTCGAATCGAAAGATTTTTTAACTCGAATCGAATCGAATCGAATTTGCAAAAAAATCTCGAATCGAAAGATTTTTTAACTCGAATCGAATCGAATCGAATTTGCAAAAAAATCTCGAATCGAAAGATTTTTTAACTCGAATCGAATCGAATCGAATTTGCAAAAAAATCTCGAATCGAAAGATTTTTTAACTCGAATCGAATCGAATCGAATTTGCAAAAAAATCTCGAATCGAAAGATTTTTTAACTCGAATCGAATCGAATCGAATTTGCAAAAAAATCTCGAATCGAAAGATTTTTTAACTCGAATCGAATCGAATCGAATTTGCAAAAAAATCTCGAATCGAAAGATTTTTTAACTCGAATCGAATCGAATCGAATTTGCAAAAAAATCTCGAATCGAAAGATTTTTTAACTCGAATCGAATCGAATCGAATTTGCAAAAAAATCTCGAATCGAAAGATTTTTTAACTCGAATCGAATCGAATCGAATTTGCAAAAAAATCTCGAATCGAAAGATTTTTTAACTCGAATCGAATCGAATCGAATTTGCAAAAAAATCTCGAATCGAAAGATTTTTTAACTCGAATCGAATCGAATCGAATTTGCAAAAAAATCTCGAATCGAAAGATTTTTTAACTCGAATCGAATCGAATCGAATTTGCAAAAAAATCTCGAATCGAAAGATTTTTTAACTCGAATCGAATCGAATCGAATTTGCAAAAAAATCTCGAATCGAAAGATTTTTTAACTCGAATCGAATCGAATCGAATTTGCAAAAAAATCTCGAATCGAAAGATTTTTTAACTCGAATCGAATCGAATCGAATTTGCAAAAAAATCTCGAATCGAAAGATTTTTTAACTCGAATCGAATCGAATCGAATTTGCAAAAAAATCTCGAATCGAAAGATTTTTTAACTCGAATCGAATCGAATCGAATTTGCAAAAAAATCTCGAATCGAAAGATTTTTTAACTCGAATCGAATCGAATCGAATTTGCAAAAAAATCTCGAATCGAAAGATTTTTTAACTCGAATCGAATCGAATCGAATTTGCAAAAAAATCTCGAATCGAAAGATTTTTTAACTCGAATCGAATCGAATCGAATTTGCAAAAAAATCTCGAATCGAAAGATTTTTTAACTCGAATCGAATCGAATCGAATTTGCAAAAAAATCTCGAATCGAAAGATTTTTTAACTCGAATCGAATCGAATCGAATTTGCAAAAAAATCTCGAATCGAAAGATTTTTTAACTCGAATCGAATCGAATCGAATTTGCAAAAAAATCTCGAATCGAAAGATTTTTTAACTCGAATCGAATCGAATTGACAAAAATATCGCCGAATCGAATCGAATCATCCACATTTCGAATTCGAATCGAATCAAAACCTAGGAATCCTGTATGCAAGCCAGGAATGTGACG
>NJRP01000061.1:953426-968011 GCA_003063835.1 Aphaenogaster floridana
ATTGTCGAATCTTTCGAATTCGAACTACGTCAATTCGGATTCGAATCGAATCGAATATCGTCAGATTCGATTCGATTCGATTCGAATTCGAATAATTCACACATCTCTAGTCGCGATCACTTTTAACTCTTCTCGCTCGCGCGTGCAAACGCGCGATGGCACGTGGTGAAATTAAACATATGCAAAGTGCCAGGCGAAAAAAGTGCAAGATCGCTGAAACGGCACCGTGGTTCGTACTCGTCGAGCCGCGTGCATTATCGACATCAAAGGATACCCGCTTCCGTTCCCTCGTACCGATCTCCTGCCATTAGAGCCCGATATATAAGCTCGGCGCGCAAGCTGTGCAGTAATACTATTCAATCGAACAAGCGGCGGAGAGATAGGCGGATTCGTCACCAAGTCACGTAGCGATCAAATATAAATTTTATATCGGCTCGCGGGAGACGGTGGCGAAAGCGGGAGACAGACAGCCAGTCGCGTAGACTATCGATTCCGGTGTCGAATTTGCTGCCGAGTTCGCCGATTCGATACCAACGTTGCACGTCACTCGAGGGAACAAGCCGATCAATACCTCGTCTTACGGTCAATAACGACCGAAGCTGACAGCACGATCGTATTGTAAATGCGGCCCGGGATGCGCGTAAACGAGGGATCGATCCCCGTTTACGACGGTGCCGTCTCGTCCTCCGACGGCACTCTTTCCTCGTTTAAGGGTGAGAGGCTCGCTGCGAATCGCGCGCGAATCGGGGGTGGCGACGTGCTCGCGCCGCGACCGCGATTATTACGATTTCTCGCGTGCCACCACGGCGGGGATGATGATCCGCGGGGACGTGCGAGAGAGCGACGGTGGAATCCGTTTCTCGACGAGCCGATTACATTCTTACGTACCGGCGCTCCAACGCGGTCGGCCAACCCCCTCGCGACTACGGGTACACGCGACTGCCGGCCCTCGTGCGATCCACGGGGGGTTGCGGCACGTCGCCGACGTCCCGACGTTCGCCGGCATACCGGCGCACGATTTTCGCTACGGACATGCACACGCGTTGCCGTGTGCTGCCGTCGTTATCTACGCCGCTATACCTTACCCTTCAACCTTCGGCTTCCGACCCCCCCTTAATCAGGAGCGTAGCGAACGCCGGCTCACCCGCGAACAATCGACGCGCGAGGGTGCTCCGCGGATGCCGGAAGTGCTCCTCGATGCGCGAAGGGGCGGTAAGGGTGAGGTATGATCACCGGTTATTAAGAACTGACGCTGATGAACACGCAATTTGAATTACTTACACTAATATTCCAAGTTTGAAGTTATTTAAGTATTTATCGATGTATTCGCTTCTCAAATTTTAAATACAATATGGAATAATTGTTAATTGTATATATCTAATGTATATATAAACATAATATATATTATAACTTTAATTTTTCCTAAATCGCCAGTATATAATAAACATATAATAAATTGTAAGACGACTTGACTGGCCATAGATGGTATTCTATTTATTACTACGTATCAATCATACGGATTGTGGTCCTCTACGAGTATTAAATTTAATAATAATAAATGCTAAAGCATCTATTAGATTCTCCCCCCTCCCCCCTCCCATCACGAAAACTGTTAGAAAATTTGTTGCGAAAATTATAAAATTATTCTATATATATACATAATATATATTATGGATATATAAAATAATTTTACATTATACATATATTATATATATGTATATCTTTAATAATAGATATTTAAACAGATGAAATTTTTTCAATATTAAAGTAAATTATATTCCACCAGGGCTGCGTTCAGATTCCCCACCCGGGTGTCCCCAGGTATCATTTTATCCTTGTTGTTCACTGAATGTTAAACAAGGATAAAACGATACCTGAGGGCACTCGGGTGAGGAATCTGAACGCAGCCCTGACTGGCTAAATTAATTAAAAATCTTCTCACTACGTCACGACCATATGAGTTTTGGTCCATTAACGTAATTTGATGCTAACAAGCATCTATCAGATCCCCCCTTCCCCGAAAACTGTAAAGAAATTATTACAAAAAATAACAACAACAAATTTACTTTGATTGTTTATTTATACTGGCAAAGAGAAGACGTTATCATTGGTTTTTTTAAATATTATTTAAAATTAGTCCATATTATATTTAAAATTTGTGTATCAAATATAATTATAAATATAAAAGATATTAACATAAAATAAACAAAAATATTAAATATAATTTAAAATATTGTTATAAATATATTTTTGTTTTTAATTCTACAATTTAATGTTTTATTTTAATCGTATAAGGTAATTATGGAGAAGACGTCACACACAAACACACATTTTGTATGTAATTTATAAAAGAAATAATATATGTACATATTTCAATTAATTCAATTAAATGTACTTGTTGTTTAAAGAATACAGTATTAGAAAACACTATAAAATGAACATAAAGTAGTAGTTAACTTATAAACTTTTAAACGAATTCTTTAAATCATGGTTACTTGGCATCTTACCCCGTTTGGCATGTTCCCAATTATCTTATATGTACATACATATATATACATATATATATATGGATTTTCTGTTGCCATCCTTACATAATATTATACTGTGATCGTTAATAATTTCTCGAGAACAGTATATTCCAAGCGACTTTATATAATCTATTACACGAGTGGCTCAAGATAATTGTACCAATAAATTCTTATGTTATCGATTACCACTAATTGCATACTTTTAACAAGTCACATTTCTGCCAAGAAACTTTTTCTCGATATTGCAAGCAAGTCGTGTCGACAGTATCACAATAGTTATGTATATAATGTATACGCACACACGCATAAAATAAAACGATAAAAAATGTTTGGAAAAAGATACGAAAGCAACGCGATACAAAAGTTCGCGATATCGAACTATCTGATTTTGCATTTATTACGCCAGCGACGCGTCCCACACAGCATGCATATCCAAAAGACGTCCAGAAGATATCCCGAAGATATCCTATCGCCTAAAGATGTCCTCGGGATATCTTCTAGACGTCTTTTGGATATGCATGCTGTGTGGGGTATGTATCTTCAGAAAAATCAATTATAAAAGAGAGACGCGAAAGAAACGTAAATTCTCTCATGTCGTTTACTGTCGAAAATGTTTTTCTCATGTTCCGCACAAGCGTGATCGCCGCTCTCGAAAACCTATTTAAAAAATTACCCGTTAAAGGACTCGAGCAATTACGTGCTTTGCTTTTAAAAGTTTCATGAAATTAAACTTTACACCGAAAGGATAAAAAAATTATTGCTGTTATCGATGAGATACTATTAAAGAACTAAGCCAGATTTAAAATTTTTATGACTGTGAAGTGGATTTGGTAAGCCCGGAATAATTGAAGAGTATGTATGTTATCGACTGTCTCGATATAAATATCTTATAATCAAATCAGTAATTAAATTCATGATCTATTATTATACAGACGCTTCGTAGATAAGGATACATTTACGATACTAATATCATATACAGGGTGTTTCTAAATTCCTTTGACAAATTTCTAAATTGAATTCTTCACATCATAATAAACAAAAAGTTCATATAAACTTATGTCCAAAAATGCGTGAAAAATTATCATTGAAAAATTAAATTTAATAAGAAAATTTAGGACTGATAAAATCTGACTAATATTAAGTCACAATTCGTAAGAATGGTCAAAATGTCTTCCGTCTGATTAAATCCTTTAGACTTTTATCTGTAGAGACACTTAAAATCCCTTGTGTATTCAATTGTATTATACAATTGTGTATACAATTGAAAACGAAGAGATGCTTTAGCAACGTATTTTTGAAACTTGTAAAACTATTCGTAACTTTCCTGGAACTTTTGAAAGGTTGCGGCAGTCCATAATCCCTGACGTGTCCCCGAAGTGCCCGCATTTTGAACATTTCTTGTGAACTATGACTTAATATTGATCAGATTTTGTCAGTTCAAAATGTTGTTGTTGCATCCAATCTTTCAATGATAACTTTCATTCTACGCATTTTCCGATATAAGTTTATGTAAACTTTTTTGTTTATCGTGTTGTAAGGAATTCACTCTAGAGGTTTATCAAAGGAATCTAGAAACACCCTGTGCTATAAAACTGTATTTTTTTTATAGTTATCACTCACATGGAAAATCTAACACGGATAATAATAGAAGCGCAATTTTTTAAACTAAAATCGAATATTATTGTATCATAGATATATGTTCACATGAAATCATTCGTAACTTTCCTAGGATTTTTGGAAGGATGTGGCAGTCTATAATCCGACGTATCATTGCCATTGCTCATTCAATCTGATGGAGGATATTTTGAACATTTCTTATGACTTGATATTAGCCAGATTTTGTCAGTTTAAAATTTGTTGTTAAATATCTAATCTTTTAATGATAACTTTCATACGTATTTTCAGATTTATGTAAACGTTTATTGTGGAGTTTACAACACTTCACTTTACAGATTTATCAAAGGAATTTAGAAACTTGTACAGCGCTGCAAAACTGTATTTTTTTTTCATAGTTATCACTCACATGGAATATCGAATACGGATAACAATACAAGCGTAACTTTTTAAACTAAAATCAAATATTATCATGTTGTGTATATATATATATATATATATATATATATATATATATGTATATAACTTGTCGGAGATCAAGATTGAAGAATGATTTAATCTACAAAGTGATTTTTGAGGTATTTCATCATACCGAAAGTTCTGAAACGCTTTACGCCAATTACCTTCATTAATTCCTCATCACAAATCGTAAACTGTTTATTCTTAGGGTCCTGTAAAAACAGTCATTTTTTGAAAACATGATCTTTGTCAAGTAAATAAATACATGTAATATACAGTAAAACATATATATGATTTCTAAGATATAATAATAATAAAGTAGAAAATGTCAAAGTATGGAAAATATTACATACATAATTACAAATAATACTTACATAAAGATTCCTTTCTTTGATGACACTCCATACTTTCGTCACGACTTCATATCGAGCCATTTGTTCTGCGCCAACAACTGCGGCGAGTTCTGGAGACAGTGTGATAGCGCGTGTGTAACTGCCTCCCTTGCCTTTGCCGCCACCACCACCCTTCTTTGCTGTGCTTCCCGGAGCTTTTTTGTTTTTACCCCAGTCCTCGTCACTGTCACTATCACTTCCCTTCTTTTTGCCTTTCTTTCTAGGCTTACTTTTTTTGGGTGTAACTTTAGGTTTCTTTGGATTGTATTCTTCACCGCTAGAATCATCGTCACTAGCGCTTTCTTCATCATTGGAGGATCCCTTCTTGCGTTTATTAGGAGCCTTCTTAGCAGGATTTCGCTTAGCTGGTTTTTCTTCTTCCTCCTCTTCAGATCCTTCTTCTTCTTTCTCCTCACCATCCTCAGACTCTTCACTAGCAACCTTCTTTTTTTTCTTTCCTCCGTCTTGTTTTTCTTGAAGACATTCCATGACTAAATCATTCACCTCCTTTTTCCTTTCTATGAAAAGACATTCCATGACTAAATCATCCACCTCCTTTTTCCTTTCTATGAGGTCAACATCAAGTTTTTCTTCGATCTGTTGCCTCACTTTCTTAACAGACATTGTAGTAAGGTCAGCATCCTTAAGGATGGCGGTGATCTCCTTGCGTAGCTCGTCCTTCGAAACATCGGCCATGGTAGATGCTACTCGCTATGCGTACTGCTGCCATATATACATATATATATATGTACATATTTCTGAAACATATCGAGATTATTAATAATAAATCGTCGCGGAACTAATATTACATCATGAGCCAACCGTCCAAATTCTGGCAGTTACACGAACTTTCATATAAAACTCTGCTGCAAACATTTTTTTACATTTTTACATCCCCTCTCTGCCCCCTCCCCCCTCTCTCTCTCCTCGGACCCACAGAATCCTGCACGAACGAGATGGTTATCAAAATTTATCGACTACATATCATTGGCGCGACGCCCTTTTTTTCCCCATGCCAGAAGTTCAGCGGACTATTGATTCATCAGCATACAAAACGTTATACGCCGCTCGCGCCCAACGTGTACCTCTATTTCCAATTTTATTAATCTCTTCAATCTGCCGCTACAATTTTTTTTTTATTTGTTCTTTTTCCCTCTGGTAAACCGTATCTCGCCATCGATTCGTTACGACGCATGTGAAAATAATTCTGTCGTTACGTTAACGTAACGATCTTATCTTTACGTTAACTAAAGAATATATAATGCATACACATTTTATTTATAACAAATACGGGATGGCTCTTTCGCGTCGCACACGTTACGTTCGTTGTATATCGAACAAAATCGCTATGCAAAAGGACAAAGACGTCGTTTAAGGACATTTTGAACGTCGCGAGGGTTAATTATTTCGCACGGAGGAATACCTACTCCGTATATTCAGGCACGAGAAGACACGCCAAGACACGCTACCGCACGACGGTTGACGGTTTCCATCCCAGGTTAATATTCGGCAGCGTCTCCAATCGGATCTGCAATATGGCTGCCACCGGACGTCACGTGACCAACGGTTGGCACTCCCTAATAATTTTTATGCATTTTTGGACATAAGTTTATATGAATTTTTATTGTGATGTAAAGATTTCAATTTAGAAAATTTTCAAAAGAATTTAGAAATATCTGTATGACTATAATTAGACTACGTTTAATAAATAGCATAAAACTAATATAACCCAGGAAGAACAGTAAGGGCCGCGGCACACAAAAAAACTTACGCAGTAAAACTTAAACTTAAGCGAATCGACCAATCACAAGCGAGATTTAAGAACGCCATCTTAAAACTCAAAACTTATGATTGGTCGATTCGCTTAAGTTTAAGTTTTATTGCGTACGTTATTTTTGTGTGCCATGGTCCTAACCCACACAGCACAAAACTTAACAGAAATGTTTCAAAATTTCAGAAACGTTTCTGAAACATTTCTGAAACTTTGAAACGTTTCTGAAACATTATTTTGTGCTGTGTGGGAAGTTATGATGACGTCAAAATGACATCCAAAATGATGTCAAAAGCGTCATTTTTTAGCATCATTTTGACGTCATCATGACTTTCTGTTCTACTTGGGAATACATTTAGATGGTTTAACTCGATATTATTATGTCGTGTTATACATACATTTATAACATACTTTTGTTTGTACCACATTTAACACCAATAGTTAAGATATCGGAAATTATTATATCAGTTTTTATACTGTTCATATAAACATAGACTGACATAAACAATTGGTGTTACTAAACCCGATTAATGGTGACGTGTAAACGTAGTTTATGAAGTGGGTCCAGTAAGCCCGAGCTAATTGAAGAATATATACATTATCGACTGTCTCGACACAATGGTCTCGAATGTCTCGATATAAATATCTAATTATAATGCAGTAATCAAATTCATAATCTATTCTTACACAGACGCTTCGTAAATAAGAATTAATACATTTACGACACAATAATATCATGTATAGATATTTCTAAATTCCTTTGAAAAATTTCTAAATTCAATTATTCTTCACATCACAATAAAAAAATTTATATAAACTTAAAACCCCATACAGCACAGAACATTGCAGTAGCATTGCAGCAATGTTTCGACAATGTTGTTATGTTGCTGCAATGTTGTTGCAATGTTGCTGCAACTTCTGTGCTGTATGGGACATTACTTAAGACAGTCTTAAATATAAGAATTAACTATGAATACCATAGTCCGTTTTTATTTCAAGACCGTCTTAAGGTTATTACCCTTTTTTGTCTACGTCGTTACTATCCGTGGGTCTGGGAGACCCGGGGCAACTTTATCCGTTCATATACTCAGGTAAACATTAATATTTTTTTCCCTCCTTTTTTTAATCGAAACGCCAAAGCTTGCGCGAACTACATAAGTTCCATTTTGATACCATACATAGGTAAAAAGTTATAAAAAATAAAAGTAAAGGAAAATTTTGATATAGCCGTAAAAATCATCTTTCTGCTCGGGTCTCTCAGATTAGGGTAGTAACGTAGGATTAAGTAATGTCTCAGGATGCTAATGCGACACTGTGATTGGTTTATGACATCTTAAATCTGTACTTAAGACGGTCTTAAATATAAAAATTGATTATATGAAATACGGCCCAATAGTCATGAAAATTTTAAATCTGTATTCGGCACGGGAATACCACGCGTCGATTGACGGTTTCCATCGTTTCCATCCGAGATAATATTCGGCAGTGTCTCCAATCGAATCCGCAATATGGCCGCCGCCAGAACCACGTGACCGACCTACGGCACTCCCTCTGCATCCCTTGGCGTAATCGCGAATCGCCGGCCAGGTTCGACCGGTTTGACGTGGTTTGACGCGTTGCTTGGTGTGCACGGCTCGCCGGTGTGAACGTGTCCGGTGTCCCATTGTATGTACGTAACCGCCGTGCTCCTCACATGAACTAACGATGTTAGTGCTCCTAATTGCGATATGCATCCTTGCCGGCGCACACGCCGCGAGACTCGAGCGAGTGCACGACGAGGAACTCCTGAATCTCATAAAAGTCGAAAAATACGTGATCGTTCTATTTAGTAAGTTTGTTTCTTTCTGTTTTTTTTTCTCTCATTCGTGCGGCAGTCCCTCGGTTTCTCGGGGAAAAAGGAAAATATTGTTCGGAAAGACGTTCTTTATATTTCATTCATACATATTTTATTTACATATTGTTTCCTGATTTAAACATATCGCGGTCTAGTCAATTTGATGTTTATTTCCTGATTATTTATATTCCTATGTTGCAAATAAGAGTCGATACAAGGCAATGATCTTATCCCTCGAGAATGTTGTAGCTTTTAAATGTGATCCGCTTCAGGCAATGATTCTGGAAATATTCGCAATAGTTAATCCTTCAGAAAAACAATTTTGCTTAAGTTATTTTTGATAAATGTTACGAAAGTAACATTATAAGTTTATAATCAAAATAAGTTATAAAACGCTATGATCTTCCTTCTAACTGTATGTAATACAATAATAACAGAGTTTTGACTTGCCCTTAGTATTACAATCTTATAAGTACTAATGGCGTTAATTTTATTTGCAGCAACCACCGAGTGTCTAGAGTGTGATGACTATGATAGGAAGTTAGCTCACTTGCGTGAGGATTTCGTCGATTCCATGTCCGCGTGGGTTGTTAAGGCTGTTGATAGTCAATTACTCCAATTATATAGCAATGCCAAAGAACCTGTTCTACTGTTTTTCCGACATGGGCTTCCCTTGTTGTACGATGGTATGGATTTAACAAGGAATAGAAATTACACATAGATCTTTGAATCGCTCTGTGATAATACGTCATGCTTTATTATCCTGTATACATTGTGATGTCGCTATGTGTATTCTTATGAATGTGCTCATAAATCTGCAGTTGTACTATAAATTTTCATATTGCCTCTTCTTTCATAGGACCTTTAGCAGATGAAGACATATTAAATATGTTTACGGAAAATAAAACACCCACAGTAAAGGAACTTACAGACGATACATTTGAGCATTTAACTCAAGCAAGCACTGGTGCTACGACTGGCGATTGGTTCGTTATGTTGTAAGTCTCGGTCCTTATTTCTACATCTACAGTAATCATTTAATTCGTTTTATAAGTAACGGCAGTACATTCTAATCACGATTTATAATATCAGTTACAGCACAGACTGCGTACAATGCTTGCGCACAATGGCAAAGTGGGAAACGGTCGGTGCCAAACTTAAACAGAAAGTAAATGTAGCACTTGTTAATAAAGCCACAACTGGGGTTTCCACAGCCAGGAGATTTAACGTTTATAATGCTCCACAATTTATATTGTAAGTATATAGATATATATATATATATATATAAACATTGATTTATATATATATATATATAAAAATCAATGTTTCATATCTTATGAATGATATTTATATTATATAAACGCATTGAGAGATAAGCACAAATTGAAAAAATGACAGTGTATTAATATATTCTGCTTATACAGCTTTAGACATGGCAAAATGTATCGGTATGATATGGGAACATACGATATTGCTTCCCTTATAGCATTCACCAATGAATGGTACAAACATATAAGACCAGAAGAAGTACCTCCACTTCCAAGCCTCTTGTAAGTTTAAAGAAATATCCATAATTTAAGATTTATCGTTTTAACTTATAAATAAGTTTGTACATTAATGTATCATTGTCTTTCCAGTGATGAGTACACAAAAATAATTATAGCTTTTCTGTATGCTAATCCTTGGATACTCAAGCTAACTAGTATTTGCATTGGGGTGCTAGTTATTGTTCTAGCAACTATTAAATTTATGCGGGCAGATGAAACTCCAGAGGATAAAGAAGACTAAATCTATTGCATTTGATTTGCCAAAAATATATTACGAATGTTTCTCTGTACAGACTATTGTCTATAGTGCTAAAAATGATTTTTGATTGTACATTAAGTTATTGCACACATGTGAAAAGTATAATTTTAAGTTTTATAATATTTTTACAAATCTACGTGTCTCTTCTAAAAATATTTTTCAAATATTTATCAAATTACAAATTTGGTGAAATAGAGAGATTCGATTATTCCATCGCGCGGAAATATAATTATAAAATTTAGTATACACTCAAACTCTGAAATTATCTTAAAAGATGAATTTGATTTTCTGTGCAACAATCTAATGTTCGTAATACAAATATTTGCATTAATTCTAACATAGAAAAATATATTTTTTTACTCAGAATATAGTCAAAAAGTTATATAATAAATAATGGTATAGAGAGGATGTCAGCAGCAAATTTAAAAAAGCAAAGCTGTATTAAATTTATTTAAGGATACTTTCAACGGATTCGTATGTTTTGTTAAAAATAAGTCTTATTGTCAAGTTATTAGCCACAATGCATTCCATTAATTGTATGATACTACGTTATGTCTATCAATTGTATAATTTATATTATGTCTGTTATCTTAGATTTTATTGCTGCTTTTTTCATAAACAATTTTTTATGAGCAATCTGTAGATCATATTTTATTAAAAAGAAGACAGAAAAAAACATATAGATTGTACAATAATATCCATGTTATAAATTTTTTACAGAAATATATCTTTGATGCAAAAAATTTAAACCCAATCTTGAGATTCCAACCTTCAGATAAGTCACTTAATATCAATTCCTCATTAACGCGCAATAACAATATATATTTTATTGAAAACACGCAGTTCTATATATCAAGTACATCTGACAATTTATACTTTCACAATTATCTGAAAGTAATCTAAATTTTAGAAAATTCGCGTATATAATAAATTCAAATGTGAATTTATAAAATCAACATTATTCTGTGATACAATAACTTGCTTAGCTCGATATCTTTTCTTTCAATTTTATAATATTCTAAATATGCTTCGAATTAAAAAATAAAATTCTTGAGGCACAATATTGTGATAATGCTCGTAAAATTATTTATTAATTTATTCAATAGCAAATCTATTTTTTTGGAACTCTGAAGCTTAAACTTCGCTAATGTAATATAGATTTGCCGCAATATTAAAAAATTTAAATCAATATGAACTATGTGTTATGCATAGTAGCTCTCTAATTTCGTTATGCAACTTAACACATCACATACGTGACAAGCATTATGTATATATATCCTACATATAAACTTACATAAATTTAAAGAAACAGATAAACATCTATTAAAATTACAGAGAAACTATAATAAAACACACATGTTACATCAAGATATTAATCACATTTTTAAAAAAGTAAAAATCTTTATAATGTAGAAGTCAATTAGTTACTTAAATGCCATTTTAATATCACAACAAAACCAACATTGTGAAAATATATAACAAAAAATAAGTTCCGCTAGTCTAAAAATTGTACTTATTCCTTATAGCCATTTTGGTCTTGTTTCTTACAAATAAAAGGCAATTTGTATTCATATTAAATATTGTCAACTGCCACATTTATCCTGAAAACAGTTAATGGATTAGCTAACGCCATTCTAATACTGTTTTCGAACTTTTCTTGTATCGACGAGAATTCCATCATGTTACTAGGTTTGGACTCGATCCAAAATCCATCAAATTCATAAAACAGATAACAATAAAACTGATGAAAGGCACGAATCGTCGGCAGGGTCTTCGAGGAATTATATATGTGAGTCTTAGCGCTGCCATCCCTTAGCAATTTCAGAGCCATGCTCGTGAGATTTATACCAACTATAGCAAATGCGTAGCCGTAACGCGGGTGATGCGAGTGAGACAATACGTGCGTAGCCATGCTAGGATACTCTTGAGCAAAGTAAACGAGATTCTCCAGTCCCAGGATTCCCATCCCGCGAAAGTCTGTCTTGGGATCGTCCCCTTGGAAGCCAATCTCCTGCCATTGCTTGGTCACCCTCGCATCCAGGGGCTCGTACGGCATCAGCAAGTTCCACAACTTGAGCAGCTTCTGCTCATGGTCCGGATTATCCGCACTATATGGCATCTTCCTGAGCTCCTCGCATTCCACACAGAGCTGACGGTAACCCCAGATCAGCTCCACGCACTTGCCGAATGACTTGGCAAAGTCCGGATGCGCCGTGGGATTGATCTTTTTGGTCACCAGCACAGTCCTGATGGCATCCTCCAGAATCTTACGTTCCGTTTTCGTCGTTATCCCACGGTGATCGGCGATGTCGTTCAGGTACGCGACAAGGGTCCTAATATTCGTGTTGCGAGACTGCCCGAGGGTGTCCTCGACGGCGAAAGCGCGCGACGCTCCGGACGGCTGTCCGTAGCAGATCCTCTGCAGCTCGCACATCTGCGTGGTGTGGCGCAAGAACCATTTTATCAAGGGCCTGAAGTACCAGCACACCAGAGCCCAAAAGTACCTGAACATGCCTGCCCTGTCGAAGATTGCGACGACTGTCTGTCAAAAAAACGTCCCTCTAAAAGCGCGTCGCCGCCGCGTTACCCTGTATGTACCGTCACGGTTGTCATCTCATCTCGACGCTCCGTTTTCATCTCGCTATTTAAATAGTGTTATCCAAATAATACCGGTAGAGACTCCGATAACCTCACCAACGTCACGTCCAAACACTCTTTCTCTCTTCTTTTCGAGCGCTTCACCTCACTCACCTCCAAACTCCGAACGCGCAGGCAGTATAATTTGTATCAATAACTTGCATTATGCGCTTGATGTCATATATATATACGTATATATATATATATATATATATATATTTGTCTTTCCGTCTGAAGTTAGGTCACAGACGTCACATTACCTTAAGGTACCCACAGACAAGACGCGTCAAGCGTCAAGCAGCGAGCAGGAACCAATCAGCGAGGCGATATTTTCTACGCCACTGTGAATATCGCCTCGCTGATTGGTTTGCTGCTCGCTGCTTGGCGCTTGACGCGTCCTGTCTGTGGGCACCTTAAAGCCTGATCTACAATGTGCTCTTTGCTTTTTGTTTCTTTAGAAATTAACCAATTGCAGTTGATTTTAAGAAGAATAATCGAACAGGATTGGATTAATTTCTAAGAAACAAAAAGCAAAGAGCACATTGTAGATCAGGCTTAACAGCGTCGTCCTATCTTTGTCACCTATTGAAAGTTGAACAAAGACAGAGCACGCTCATAGCGCTAAAAGCGTGCTCGCCGAACGCAGCCAGTAGCGACAGTGCTCCAAAATTGGAGAGTTGATTTACTTTTGCGCATGCGTCGCCCGTACATCTAAAGGTTTGTTCGCGTTACATGCCCCATTCTGCCCCAACATGCTCCTATTCACTTTAAAGGTGCGATTTCATGCTGACGCTCGACGCTGGATTCGAGCATCAAATCTGGGTTGCGGTCCATTTAGTGCTACAAATACTTTGAAGCATTCTTTGATTGATCAATTAATAGAATTCTTTATTTTGATTGGTCAATTGAACGCTTCGAAGCTTTTGTAGCATCAAGTGGACTGCAGCCCTGGTCACGTGATAAATTGACACTCGCATATTTGATGTTATTTTCCCTTCCACCGATTGAATCGGTCACGTGACCAGTAGTGCGATTCTTGTCCATTTCTACCAATGTAGATTAATTTTAATCTCGGTTTAACTTGCTCTTTATCTTTTTCTAGTTCTAAGAATTAGAAAAAGATACAGATTAAGTTAAACCGAGATTAAAGTTAATCTACGTTGGTGGAAATGGACATCTGTAATTTTTATCGACGATTTTCGGTATCGTTAACTAGCGACAGCCAATGGCAAGGACAATCCTGGTGGAAAGCGCAACTCTTATTGGCTGTCGCTAGTTAACGATACCGAAAATCGTCGATAAAAATTACAGAATCGCACTACAGATTTGACGCTCGAATCCAGCGTCGAGCGTCAGCATGAAATCGCAATACGTTGATTCCGTTGACGCCAACCAATTAGAGTGCATTGGAGTGAGTAGGAGCATGTTGGGGCCATAGACATAGTATAAACTAGACCGAGCGTGCCATATGCTAACAAAGGATAGCTATAGCCCGCATTTGCGAGAGAGAGAACTGTGGAACCTGGGCTTCTCTTCTCTGTCTA
>NJRP01000061.1:976872-986959 GCA_003063835.1 Aphaenogaster floridana
ATTGGCTACCGCGCCGCGCGTAACGCGTCAACGCGTCCTGTGTGCAGTCGCCCATTGAGTCGCAGTCGTAAGAGTCGTAAGAAATTGACCAATCACAGTTCACTATTCTTCGATCGCAAGGAGAATGATAAACAGTGATTGGTCAATTTCTTACGACTCTTACGACTGCGACTCATTGTAGATGGCCCTTATGAATACCGGCCTTAGATATACTTTCGTGCGTTAGGCGGGGAGCACACACTTCTCCATAACGCAAAACGCATAATGCATAAGGAAATCAGCCAATCAGAATCCTCGGAACAAGAAGTGGGGATGAAAATTAAGGATTCTGATTGGATGATTTCCTTATGCATTATGTGTTATGCGTTATGGAAAAGTGTGTGCTCCCCGCTTTAATGAGATGTGGTGGGGCACTGTGCATACATAGCTGCCATTTGCAGGATTATCCACGGTGAGAGGTTCAGCGTCACGATCGATCCGTTCGTCGTCGTTCGAAAGGGATAATCCGGCTGAGTGAGAAACGCCGGCTAACCTTGAAAAGAACGC
The DNA here is from genome assembly GCA_003063835.1 of Aphaenogaster floridana. NCBI lineage: Eukaryota > Metazoa > Arthropoda > Insecta > Hymenoptera > Formicidae > Aphaenogaster > Aphaenogaster floridana. The sequence continues at coordinate 977,419 of NJRP01000061.1, forward strand.
AGCCTATTTTTAATTATGGGCTCGTTCCTTCGTCTTTACGTCACGTCGACGGACGGAGATCGATAATACGCGATCCGTTTGCGCCGCGGGCGTGCGTTTTTCGCATCCTGCTCCTCTCTTCGCTCGAAAGAGAAACGAACGCGCCGCATGGCTTTGTGAAAATAAGGGCCAAAGCATATACATTACCATGGCATAGTGATCTACGACAGTCGTAGTCGTAGACGTAGGTAACGCACAAGCTTCGTTTCTATGGAACAGAATACGCCAAAGCTTGTGCGTTGTCTACGACTACGACTGTCGTCGATCACTACGCCATGTTATGTGCTTTGGCCCTAAGGCAGACGCCAAAGATGTGGACAGGTGTACTAGACGCGTGCGAGTGGAACCGTTATGCCAGCGTTATGTCGAACAGAACAAGCTATGCGTAAATTTTTCATGAACAAGAATGGAAACAAATATTTGCACTTTCATTCGATTCTTTTCTTCGCTTTCTAAATTCCATTTTGATTGTAAAGCCAATGGCACATACAAAAACGCAAGCAGGAAGAAAATCAACATTTTTTTATTTGCTAGTGCTCACGCTATTACTTTATTGCTTGATTGTGATTGGTCGATTTACTTACTGCTTACGTCTCACTACTCACGTTTTTCTGTGAGCCATGGCCCTAAGCCATTCGGTTTATAGTCCGTTAGACGCCATAGCTATTCGAGTCCCCTTTCCTATTGTACGCGTCATCGGCTTACTTCAGGTACAAGATATTTAACATTCCGATTTCGTAAATCTCGTATTATCTACGAACGCTTCTACAGTGCATGCGTTATCTCTTCTTTATCTCTCAAAGAGAGGACATTACAGAAAGTGTGAAGACGTTCTGAAAGCTCAAGGGGAACACAATCGAGGACAGTCCGTTTTTACTTTCGCAAAGCATGAATTAAAAAATCAACAGATATTCGACGCGCATGGTTTCGTTCACTGTCGACATTCAGACGAGTCGACGATCTGCTCGTCAACCCGCGCCTCGCAAATATAAACAAGGGAAAAAAATAAATTATTCGTCGCCGCTCGGGTGAGTAAATGCGGCAACGTCGATCGACGTTGAAAAATATATTCGAGTCGGGGTATAAACGGAGTTCTCATAATATCGCTTCTCTTCCGTCGCTCGAGAGTTTCCTCGAAGCGACGTAGCACCTACGCAACAATGTTCGCGATAAATCCGACTATTGATTCGGGACTGAAATTATTTCGACCATATCGACGTGGAAAGCTCACGTCGTCGGGAAGCACATGTGAATCGGGCAGAATCCGGGAGGTCAACGTCCTACAACGCTTACAACCGGCTCGTAACTGTTCGCAGTTCGTCGTGCATATGCGATTTTTTTCCTTTGCATAATCCCACAGACACGTACACACACACGTACATATTTGTATCGATCCACGCGACGCAGGTCGTTATTAATATTAATGCCCATCCCGCGGCTCTCGCCGATTCCTCGCCGTCGACGAAATTTTTACGTACATTTTTACGTAAATTTTTAGTAGATTTTTAGTACCCGCCCGGAGAGGCGTATCGTCCACCATCCCCAAACCAAAAACGCATACGTGCGTCGTACCTGCATACGCACGCAACAACGAGGACGCGACAAAGCCGCCCGCCATTGCAACGTCGTTCGCGCCAAATCGCCGATCGCGGGCGAGCCCGCGCGCGCGAAATTCCCGACGCGAAGGATCCCCGGCGGTACCTCCGGCGCGACGCGAGGCAAGGAAGAAGGAAGATGGGAGGGAAGCGGGAAAAAAACGAGAGAACGGGGAGGCGAGCGCGTCACGTCGCATCGCGAGCCCTTGCCTTGTCTTGCCTCGCGCGGCGCACGAACGAACGAGCGAGCGACGATTTTTTTTTCGATGCCGCCGCCGCTGCCGCCGCGCGGGGCGATCTTTTGGCGGGAATTCGTTGACGCCGCTCGGGCCGGGGGCCAGTGGGGGAGAGAGAGAGAGAGAGGTCTTCGGGCCGGCTCGCGAACCGCGGCTCGACGAATCGCGTCGCAGTGTATCGTCGGTCAGTTGCGGCTTGGTATTCTCCCGGTAAGTTGCCTCGCATATACGTCGGGTGTAACGTGTGTCGTGTATGCGTGTGTGTGGGGTGTGTGTGTGTTTTGTATGCTCGCAAGTCGTTACGTACGTCGACACGACGGCTCGACGAGCCGTTCCGACCGCTCCCCCGTTTGTTTCGCGGATCGGGAGCCGTACCGCCGCCGGCCGGCTCGCCGCCACCGAGGGCGAACGCGCGAGAAGAGTGGAGGCTGCGTAGCGTACTCCGAACGGGGCGGTTGCGTGCGTGCGTATCTAGTGTGTGCGCGCGCGCGGGCATGTGTGCGTGTGGGCGCGCGCGCGCGCGCGCGCGCAGGAGTGCCTGTGTGTAGAGACTGTAGAGTGCGCGGGCACAGCGGCGCCTGCTAATATACGCGATACGGCGGCGAGGCGAACGAGAGTCGGGAAGCGTGCCGAGTGCACACACGACGCGGGCAAAGGCAAACGCGAGTGATCGGGCGAAGCGAGTGTTAGCGAGGTGTGCGAGCGAGCGAGCGAGCGCGGTCCCGGCGAGAGTGCGTTTTGTCGGAGAAGCCGCACGGCGTATCTCGGCGATACGATACGATATACGATTCGATACGACGCGACGCGACCGCGAGACACCACCGACCGCCGCCACGCCACGACGCGCGCTGCCAACCGGCGACGGAAAGGAGAGCCGCGATATCACCCTTTGTTCTCCGCGGAGAGAGAGCGAGAGTGCGTGCGGACCCCGACGTGTAATACGCGATAGAAATTGCCGTCTCGAGCCGAGAGGTGAGGTGAGTGAGTGGAGTGCGTGAGTTCGTGCGGGCGGGCGTGCGTACGTGCCTGCGTGCGCGCGCGTTGCAACGGCATCGTGTGTCGGCGGGTTGTACGCGCCTCTCTTCCCCGACCTGATTAACTCTCACGGACGCCGCCGCCGCCGCCGCCGCGGAGCGGATATACTATTATTTATCTGGGCGGTAAGCGCGGCGCGGCCGCGCCGCGAAAACGCCGCGGATCGCTCGGCGGGCCCGCGCCGGATTTTTCCGCGCGCGCCTCGCCGCCGCGGCGCCGTTACTTGCAGAGATTTCGGGAGGCGCGACGACTCCGACGCGGCGGCCTCCCGACGGCGCGGATAGACGCCACCGCCACCGGACCCGCGGACGCCATGATTCGCGCCTCTCTCTCGCTCATGGCGTCCCCCCCCGATAGTGCGAGCCGACGCGGAGCATCGTACCGGATATTTCGGCGGCTGTCCCCATCGCGAAATCCATGGCCGCCGCGAGAAATTCGTGGGCGAGGGAGAGGAGGACGATCTCGCGATCTCTCGCCTCCCCCTCCCCTCCTCCCTTGGAGTCGAGTCGGCGCGTCTCGTCGGGATTCGACGCGTCCGTTTGCAAAGTTTGAAAATGGCGGGCGCGGAACTTTCGGAGTGAGAGAGAGAGAGAGAGGAGGCGAACGCCGAGAGACGCCGTTGCCCAACGACGCAATTCCCAGGCACCTGCGACATTTAGCGACGATGTTGTTTCTCCGGACGCGCGCGCGCGCGAGATCTCGTCCGATCCGCGACGGGTGGATTATTGGAGCAGCGAATGAATTATTTCGATCGCGCGCCATAACGCGCGCCGCGCCGCGCCGCGCCGAGGCGAGCCGAGGAGGCGTTTTGCGACGCAAATTATACGCCGCGCGCCGCGTATCTCTGCCCGTAAACTTGCGAGGCGCGTAATTGATAGTACCGATTTTCGCGACGCGTTTGCGCACTCGGTACTCTCTGCCTTCTCTCTCTCTCTCTCTCTCTCTTTCTCTAGCTCTCTCGCTGCGATCCCCGATCCCCCGATGCTTCTTCAAGCGCGCGAGACAACGGGCGAGAGGAAAATATCGGAAGATCGATAGTCACGCTCGCGCTTCTTTTATTTTTACCTATATTTTTTCCTCCCGAGATTCGAGAACCTCATTGTATATCTGTCTCTGTTCAATAACAGCGATAGGCACGAGCTCCGTTTTATCGGTTCCCGTGTAAGGTTAATGAATTCTTGCAAAAAGATATGCACTTTACGCTCGTGTTCTAGCACTGTACATATATATATTTATCAATATATATATGTACAATTATAAATATATATATATATATATATATGAACAAAAATAAATATATATATATGATAAATACAATATATATTTGATTTATCATATTTTTATTTATTTATTTATTTATATTCTTTGCCGGTATACGCTAGTTAAGAGATTATCCGCGAATGAGGGACATATTCAAGAACTTGATGGAAAACGTCAAGTGACGTACATATTTTCACGCTAACTGCACACCACATATACAGTGTATATACACAGATGACTCAGAGAATTCTTCGTATTAGCTGGCGCTCTTCGCGGCTCATCTTGTCGGCGATGATACGATCTGAAAAAAGAGACAATGCGATTGAGAGATAATTAATGTTGATCTTACTTTTACAGTGAAACAGGACAATAAATATGTCAGACGATAATTCGCCCGTGGTGGAGGAGCAAAAAAAGAAGAGGGGTAGGCCGGCTAAGGCGGACAAGAACGCTGTTAAGGAACCCAAAAAGAGGGGTAGGCCCGCCGCGGAGAAGAATAACGCGGTACGCCCCGCGAAATCTGACAACGAGGATGACGCACCACCTGGACCTGTTAAAAAGGGGAGGGGTAGACCTAAGGGCTCCCACAAGAAGAAGGTACACAGCACTTGAACGCATATCAAAATTGCATCCATATCTAAAAGTCTATTCGTCGAGCTAAAAACTATTGCACTACTGCTTGTAATTAATTTTAATGGTTAAGTTTATTTTCATGAAAAAATTTGTTGAATTTACAGCAAGGACCACCAAAAGGCACAACCACTTCGTCACGTGGCCGCGGTAGACCGAAAAAGACAGAAGAGAAACCCGAGATCACCGGCGAGGATGAAGACGAGCAAGAAGAGGAGGAGGAGGAAGAGGAGAATTGAAGCATCTCGAGATGCAATAGGGGAGGACGAAACTAACACAGCTGACTTATCCTTCGAAGATCTTTAAATAGAAAATCGAATTGAATTATTTCAAGGTTTATTTTTATTTCATTTTAACCCGGTAATTTTTAAGCGAATGTCGAAGTGATAGGACACAGTCCTTCACCGATTATTGGAGTTTTTTACAAATTCTAGTTCACGGTGCACATTGCCACACGCTGACAAATTCAGAGAAAAAACGTTGGATACAAAAGTTGTGTTAAAAAATTTATAAGTTCTTTATATTTACTTGACATCACTACTATTAATGAAACAAAATCATACTTTTAAGTGCTAAGACTACGTACGTGTAACCTTCTTTAATAGTAAAAGACTGGATTTAAGATGCAGATCTCAAAACCATTTTTTTTAATTTGCCCGAGAAGTGAGGTTTGACAAAACTTTTCTTTATTAAAGAAAACTTTCACGCAGTAGAGTATTGTGTCACATGTTTGCTACCTCCTTTTCTCCTTCATATACATATTACGCGATTCATGAAGCCAAAAAAAAAACTCCATACCGATCTAATATTGTAAGAGATAGAGAAAGGTAAACGAAAAAAAAAATACTTGTATGTAACATATGCAGGGACTATTCTTTTCTAATTAACACTAATAAGTACATTTTCTTAATGAGTGTATATTACTGTCGTTTTTGAGGCAAGCATATGTGTGAATGTCAAATTTGTATTAAAGTAAATAAACTCAAAGTACTCTTATTAATTTTGCATCTATATTTTTCCCGAAACTTAACATTCTGAGCAAAATTCTACACTTTATCGTAAAATTGTGGCAATATTTCGTACGAGCGATAACATAGCTTATAATTCGTTTCGTGATACGATAGAAAGATTATTTCTTCAATTTATTTGTGGAGAAAAAATATTATTTTGAACGAGGAGAAAAATAATCTTTAAAAAAAAGAATGAAGTAGGAAGAGATGATATGATTAAAATATATTACGTAGATATATTGGAGTTGTGAAAAATTTCATATTTATATTTTCTATTATGAAATTAGTTGCATAAAAGTCAATATCTATATTATATACATATTGATTGGCTAATATTTTGGAAAACTTGCATGTATGTAATATTCAATTTTAACAAAACCATTCAATATTTAATTTGATGTATAATTTAAACGACATTAGACTGTAAGAAGTAGTTGAAGAAAATTGGAATTATCAATATATTTCTAATATAAATATACTATTTTTTTTTTTTTTTTATAAAACTTTGGTCTTCAAGAATTTGTATAAGAAAAAATATAGCTCTTATTGTTAGCTGAAAGCCGTAAATTCCATGCTTAAGAACTTCATGTGTACAAGAATTACAATAAATAAATGTATTTAGCCTATGATAGCTTTAGTTTAATGAAAAAATGATACAAATGCGAAAATGTGCTATTAGTGACCACCGAATAGCTCTGCATTCTCTTCGGTATCCATGGATTGGTATCCTTGCTGTAAAATCAATTGATTCTTATTTTTGAAGCACTTGCACGAGTCGCAAGCGAAAATAATCTTACACACTCGTCTCTGATGTGAATTATAGCACTCGTCCAAGAGTTCGGTCTCCCAGTCGTCCTCCTCCTCTTCCCCAGGGTCAAAGTTGTACATTGGCATCAGTCTATGTCTTAAACGCTCTAACTTGCGTTTTCTCGATATAATCAGTACCTTTAAAAACAAAATCAGACATTAAAACTCGAGAAATCTTATTTATACCTAATAAGAAAAGCAGGATGTAAAGTTTTACAAAAAAAAATATTTATCAAGATTGTACAATCATATTTTGCATTTATCTGCAATTCTCATAAAACAATAAGATTATATGCATTATACAAAAATATCAAAATATACAAGGTGTTCGTCCATAAATGTCCGGGTGAATATCTTGCAACTAGTCCAAGTTACAAGAAAGTTTAATAAAACCATTTTGCATGGTTTTCAGTCCGCAACAAAACGCATGTAAACAATTTTTTTTACTCATGATCTTTTCGAGTGGATACTTATATTTTTTGCATATTTAGGTAGTATAAGCTAGTAGAAATTAAAATCATATTTAGTGAAAAATGCTATTATGCATCGTTTACGAGATAATCGGCATCTTAAGTATTACAGTAGTAAAGTGGATTGCAAGCATTTTTGAACTTGGATCGGAATGTCGAAGTGATTGAAAAAATAAACAAACCATATTTTTTATGAACACATTTATTAACACATAAATTGCTCGAAATTTTGACCATCATGTTCGATACAGCATTCAACGCGTTTTATAACGTTTCTTATTGTTGACTGCAGCATTTCTGCTGTAATACCTTCAATAGCTGCAGTAATCTTATACCATAAATCCTCTTCATTTTCAAGAGCATTTGCATAGATAGTGTCCCTAATGTATCCCCAAAGAAAAAAATCGCAACAACAATCGTAGTCAACAATAAGAAACGTTATAAAACGAGTTGAATGCTCTATCGAACATGATGGTCAAAATTTCGAGCAATTTATGTGTTAATAAATGTGTTCCTAAAAAATATAGCTTGTTTATTTTTTTCAACCACTTCAACATTCTGATCCAAGTTCAAAAATGCTTGCAATCTACTTTACTACTGTAAGGGCGCGGCCAGACTATGCACATTTTACGCGAATATTCGTGATTCGAGTCATGTCATCTTTGTTGTTTATCAAATGATAAACAAGGATGAACGATGCTCGAATTACAAATATTCGCGTAAAACGCGCAGAGTCTGACTGCACCCTAATACTTAAGATGCCGATTATCTCGTAAACGATGCATAATAGCAATTTTTCGCTAAATATGATTTTAATTTCTATTAACTTATACTGTCTAATATAGGTATCCATTTTTAAAAATGATGATGACCTTGGTAACTCGAAAAGGTCATAAGTAAAAAAAAAATTTTTTACATGCGTTTTGTTGCAGACTGAAAACCATGCAAAATGGTCTTATTAAACTTTCTTGCAACTTCGATCAGTTGCAAGATATTTACCTGGACATTTATGGACAAGCACCCTGTATATGTATAAAATAATGTAACATATAATGTGTTAGTTGCATAGCGTTGTGTTAAAAACAAAAACGGGGCAGGGGGAAAAAACGTCACAAGGTAATGACAAAAGTGATATCGCTACCCATACCACAGCTGATAGTATAATAACAGAGACCACCACACCGAGTGGTACAAAAATATATTCTACTCCTTCCGGCGGACCGAATTCGTCGAAGGATTCGGTCGTCGACGTGTATATCATGGTGCTCCTTGAAGTGTTAAACGATATCGCCGTAGGTTCGGACAGTGAAGTTATGGCGGTTTTGGATAAGTTCCACAATCGTTGGTTACTCTCGCTGTCCTGCGACAGCTCTACGTACGCCGTCGTGGAAACGCTGTCGTTGTAAATCGTACTTGGCATGCTTGTGGAGAGATCGTTCATCAGTATAGTGTACAAAATAGACTCGGTGACATCCGTCGCGTTGTACTCTCTCATACCATTTGTATCATTATTCTCGTGCATCTTATTAGAGAAAGCTCGGTTAATTATCTGTTAAGCCATCAGTTAGACGTGCTAACTTTAGAAAGCTCCTTGTAGGTGTGGCACATATTTTACATCTTATGTCAAGCGTTAATAAAATTAGTAAGTTTTCCTTTTTTTTTTTAGTAATTAGGCATGCATAAAACAAGATGCTCTCTCCTTATGCTATTACTTCTCTTGGTGTTCTGTATCCTTGAACTGTATCCAGCTATGCTCGTAGTCTGGATTTCGTGGGAGACGTAGATATCACAAGTCGAGCTACTTCTGCTCCTTTTTTCCCCCCTTTTTCTTTCCGCGCTCTTGTCAACAAACACGCGCATTCCCCACCGCGCCACGACAGCTACGTGGTATCATGTGCTCGTCGTTGGATACCCTGTCATCCTCGGATGATCGGTTTACGCACGTGTCGGGGAGGTGACCGCCGACGTCACCGTCACATCAGGCTTATCAATTGTTCACCGTGACGGCAGAGAGATAATCCCGGCTTATCGTTAGACGATGTCGTAAGATCTCACTCTGGCATTCTCACGGATCCTCGGAGGCATCGGCCAGGCTCCATCGTGTCGCATTATCGGCTGGATCCGACGACAGTGACTCTCCGCGGTTGGTTTTACTACCGTCTCGGCCGTTGCTGCATCGCTGACCGCTGACGCCCGAAGTCTAGTTTCTTGTTGACGTTTCCCCCGCGGCTCCTCTCTGTTTCTCTCTTTCTCTTCCTCACCTTCAACGAGGCACGTCTTCACTTGACATCTCAACGATGACGATATACTGATACTTGTTATTACGAGTGCGCCGTCGTTTTCGATGTTTTGCGCATGATACGAAAACGGCAGCAGACGACAGCCGCGGACGCAAGCGCGGAAGCTCTTCCGCGGAAACTCCAAATCCTAAAGGCCCCCGCACAGACTTTTGCATAACG
>NJRP01000061.1:1000226-1037667 GCA_003063835.1 Aphaenogaster floridana
GGTTATTCCATTGGAATTGACCAATCGCATTTGTCGTTAAGCAAAATTAACAAATGCGATTGGTCAATTCCAATGGAATAACCGGCCGGTTAAGTCAATCGTGGTTGGTGAAATTGGCCCTTACTGCTCGAAAGTGCGCAGGCGCGCCATTAAGTGCAACTCAGTGCAACTGAGTGCTTCTTCTCATTGGCTGCTGCTTTTCTGTTTTCTGCTATTCTGCCAAGGTGTGAATTCGTCCTAAGGTTGTAAACAAATCAACCAATCGCAGTCAAGCATTCCCACAATATAGTAAAAATGTTTAACTGTGATTGGTCGATTTGCTTACGACGTTACGATTACGACTAAAACTGTTTCACGTGCAATGGCCTTTATGGTCCAGACAGAAAGTTAGGTTAAATCAGATTAAATCGATGATGTTTTGAAACGAAGCATTCAATAAGGGATAAGGGTGAAATACTGCTAATTTCTATCTTATATGAGTTGGATTCAACATGTGGTGTCTTAAAGGACGCGAAGGTATTAAGGTTAAAATAAAGTTTTAAATATAAAGCATATATAATCACAAAATTTATTTTTTAACTCTTAAATGTTTTCTTGTTAAAATTAATATAGAAATGATAACTATACGTAATAATAAACAACTATTTAAAATTTAATTTATAAATAAAAGTTTAAATAATAAATTATTGAGAATTTTAGTACAGTTATGTGCAGTTTAAAAGATTATCATTCTATTTTGTAATCTTTTTATATAATTTGATAATTTAATAAATGTACATAGTGTAAAAAAATTTTTTTTTTGAAACTTAACAAATTCTGTTAATTCTTAACGTATTCTGTTTCAGGCTTTTGTGTTTATATTTTACCAAATGAAAGAAAAACATTTGGTAAGTCATTGAGTGATATTAAGCTGGAAGGAGATGCCACGATTAGTAGACGTCATGCAGTAGTTTCTGTAGAACCAACAGAAGAATCAGAGGTATATTAGTTCATATTATTTTTTAATATATATTTCTTTTAGAAATGACATCCCTATATATTGAAAAAATTATATCTCTTTTAGACACAATATAAATGTGTTATTAATGATGTATCTAAGTATGGAACATTTGTTATAAGAGATAAAAAGAAGAAAAAATTACATGTTGATGATAAATTTGCTTTGAAAGCTGATGATATAGTACAGTTTGGTCTAAAGGAGTCTACCTTTGTGTAAGATTATGATTATTTATTTTTCTATACAAATCTTAATTTTTTTATTTAATTATTTTATAAATTTATTTATATTTATATAAATATATATATATATATAAATATTTATATATAAAAAAGTTATATATTATAATATTTATATAATGTAACATAAATATTTATATTAATTATATTAAAAAATATACTTTTTATAAAATTCTAATTTTAATTAAAATTATAATCGGAATAAATATTCTAATTCTATTGTTAATAAACTTGTTGATTCATTTTTGTAACGAGTTTCTTGTTACAGAGTGTTGTATTATTCATTTATAATTGCCTGGTCCAGTCTGAATGAAGAAGATATGAAGAAATTAGAGGATATTGTATGTGATTTGAAAATAAAGTTGTCTAAGACATGGGAGAACTTTTGCACACACTTGACAGTGGCTAAAAATATATTATTTACCTCAAAAGTAAGATTTTATATAATGTTGTATGGATTTATCTGGTTATTGAGATTAAATTATTTAAATTTTTTAAGTTTGCATTAAATGTTATTTCCACTTTTGTTACATAATTTTTTATTTATTTTCCAAGCAGAGAAAATATTGATAAATTTTTTAGCCTAAGAAAATTTTGTTTAGTTCAAAAATACGATTAGATACAATTGATAAGATTGTTAATAACTAAGAATTATAGCGTGTATTAATTTTTTTTACTATTCTTTAATTTTATGTTACATAACTTTTTATATCAAGCCAGGAAAATATTAAGAAATATTTTGCAATAACATGAAAAAAAATATAAATAAGAAAAAATTTGATAATTTATACTTGCATTGTGTATTTTATATAGTTAGCTTGTGCATTGGCCTCTGCCAAACCTGTAGTCACAAATGCATATTGGGAAGCAGTAAATATAGCTGTCAAGGAATCCAAAGAATTACCAGAAATTGAAAATTTTCTGCCAACAGTAAAAGAAGAATGGTTAAAAGTTTGTTCAAGATTATTTTTGCCGAACGAAAAGCGTAAAACACTATTCAAAGGCCTGTCATTTGTGCATTTTTGCACAAAGCAATATTTTGCATATGTGCCATTGATTACTGCAGCAGGTGGTTAATACCAATTCTTATCCTAATTCCAGATTTTAATACACTTTGAAAAATAAAACTTTGTAATAATATAGTAACATATAAAAATATTTTACGAAAAAGAAGCAAATATAAATTCTAAACATTATAAATATAGTTTTATTGTTTAATTTAAACTTTATTTCTTGTATATATTTTTATAGTATATATTTTAACATTTGTATTAAAATTATATATATACCTTTATATTCTTTTTTATGATTTAATTTTTGATATTTATGTATTTATTACAATATATTTCTACATTAATTTGTAAATATTTAAAACAAGGAATTCATTTCAGGTGGAAAATCGTGTGTTTATCCAACAAAGAGACCTTTGACTCCCCGAGATCTCATTGCAAAAAATGCCATCGTTATACAACAAGCTACTAATGATTCTTCACAACTTACTCAAACTATCGCAGCTGATTATCCAATCATCTGTAAGTAATTATATCATTGAAAGTAAAAATAATAAATAGAATAATATACAATATAATATTTCCATATTACAGATCACAAGCTACAAACTGTCAAACATAGAATGGTTTCTGATACGGAAATTCCACTCGCGATTCTATATTGTTCCACAGAAATGTATTGCAACCCGAAGTACGATTTCGTCACATTTTTTAAATCGAAGACTCCAACATTTTTTTCCACCGATATGATAATCGAGAATACACAGGATATTGTTAATACTGATACAAGACAAATTAAAAGAAAAGTAATTCCTGAAACTTGCGAGTCCCAAAACGATGAGAATGTTTTGAAAAAAATTCGTTTTGACGAGAACAAAAAGAAACATATCTCCGGTGTTAATAAGAACAATATTGTAACGAGAGACATTGATAACAGAGAATCCAAACACAAAGTAATTCCCGAAACTTACGATTCTCAAATTAATAAAAAAATTTTGAAAAGTCCCTATCTTTTTTATGAGAATGAACGGCAATATATGCCTGGTACTAGTGAAAGTAATATTGCAATCAGGAACTCGAAGGATGCTGATAACAGTGATAACAAAGAAATCGAACGCAAAATAACTGACAAAACTTGCGATTCTCAGAATGATGAGAACATTTCAAAGAAAACTCATTTTTTTAACGAAAGTGAACAAAGATACGTTTCTGACACCAGTACAAGAAATATTGCTGCAAAAACTCAAAACAACAGAAATATTATTAAAAATATCTACTTTTCTAACGAAAGCGAACAAAAAAACATTTCCAACAGTAGCAAAAATAATATTGTGAGTAATATTTTGTCTAATAATACCAATGAACAATTCCAAATTATCTCCGACAGCTGCTTAAAAAAAGCAGCTTCTTTAGAAAAAAATATAAGCAATATTTTTTCTGACAAAAGCAATAGTAAACAAGATCAAATTATTTTTGAGACTTGCGAATTTAATGAAAAACATGTAAACAATTTTGTCACAGAAAAAGAGCAACGAACTGTCGATTTGCAAAAAAAGGAAATTTTTAAAGAAAATAATGTGACTTTTGCAACAAATCAAGAAAAAAAAACGTTACAAAAAAATAAATATATATTTCAACAGCGAGAAAATATGATTATAAATGAAGAAAATAATACGATTTTTGAAAAAAATAATTTGAGTAGAGAAGAAAATTCGATTATTGGAAAAGATAATTTAAACAATAATAATGGTAAATTTGTAATTGCAAGATGGGAAAACTCTAAAAATGCGAAAATTCCACAAACTATAGCCATTAATGACAGAGAAATTTACATAAAGCAAGGACAAGAGGACGATCTATTTGGAAAAGGTTGCTCTAAAGTTGAATTGCAAGATTCGCCGAAAGAACGAAAATTAAGTTCAGTCTGCACCTCTGAAAAAAATCGTGATAAAAGAGTAAAAGAGGATAAAATACAAACAAAAGATAATAGAAAAAAAGAATCTCGAAAAACAGTGAGTTATTTAATAATTGTTAATAAAATAATAACGATTTTAATATATTGGCAAATTTATAAAAAATAATATTTGTAATATGTAGGAAAGAAACCGGCATGAAAAATATCAAAATCAAGAATTTACGGATGAAATATTGCGGAAAGATATACCTTGCGGAAAAAAATTTATAAAGGTTTGTATAAATTTTGCAACATGATATTTGATAATACTATATCATCGTTCTAAAAAATTCTGATTGGAAAGATATGTTGTTCCATGATGATATATACAGGGTGGGGTATTCAAAGTGTTACAAGCTATTATCTCTGACGTACGTGTTTAGCAAAAAATATTTGAGATAAAAGTTGTTTTTTTTTTAAGAGGAGAAAAGATAGAGATGTTAATTTAAGAAAATACATATTTGCGTATGTGTTTTTTTCACACCAATTGATTCATCTCATTATTCTGTACATAAAAATATTGAGGTATGATTATCAAAAAACGAACAAGATTTTTTATATTTTATGTCAAAATATGCCAAAATAAAGTATAAAACATCTCGAAAACTATTGATTTTTTGATAACTTTACTTTAATACTTTCATATGCAGAATAACTAGAGTAACTATATTACATAAAGAAAATCATGTGATTCCATTTAAAAAATTGGTGGTAACCTTTATATGACTTTGTCACCTACACTCAAGGTTAAATTAACATCTCTATCTCTTTCTTCTCTTCGAAAGAAATAACTTTTATCTTATAAAATATTTTTTACTATAACACGTACTTTCAGAGATAATAGCTTGTAACACTTTAAATGCCCCATCCTGTATAATCCGTGAAAATTTAATCGTGAATTATATATAGGCTGCGGTCCACTTGACGCTACAAATGCTTCGAAGCGTTCGAATGACCTATCAGAAGAAAGAATTTTACAAATTGACCAATCAAAGAATGCTTTAAAGCATTTGTAGCATCAAGTGGACCGTAGCCATAGTGTGCATAAATGTGATAATACAATTTTTTGTGTAGAGTCAGTGAACGTATGAAGTGCAATTTGCGATCAGGCTCAATCTTGACTCTAATTTAGTCCTTTAATACCTTAATCTCTTATATCTAAAAAACTACTGCTCAGAATAAAAAGTTACAAAGATTATTAAGATATAGTCTTTGGTGAACTCTCTTGCTATAAGATTTTGATTCTGATAAATGGAGTGTCTGTATGCGTGCGTGCGTGAATGTGAAAGATTTGTAATACTTATTATGTGATTTCACAATATGTAACAAAGTTTTTTATTATTAATTTAGATGTCCATTGTGAAACCAGAAAAGATACTAAGAGTGGATGACTTCATTTTGTGATTTACAACTATACAATTTCAAGAAATATACCATAATTATAATATTTAAGATAAAAGGACAATTATTATTTTATTTTTAAGATATTGATTTTCAGTAAACATACAGTTGATATAAATATTGAAAAGTATTACAAATAATAACTAAAAACAAAATTACTTTTATAAAAAAGAAATTTAAGTTTATTTTATAGATTTGTTTAAGAAAGTGATCTGTAATTATTTCAAACAATTTATATGTATGTGGTATGTTCTTTATTCGCAGAATAGCCCTAAAAAAATTGAATAAATAGCATAAAAATTGATACAAATAGTATTTAGAAATTCAGACAATAATATATAACTATGTATCGAATTATTTTCTAATTTAAATAAATAAATAATATATAAGTAACTGAATGTGTACGTGTATGCACTTTGCCAATACATACAGAGTTGAGAAGTAATGCATTACTTGTAACACCGTTAAGCCTGTGTCAGACTACTATGCATTGGCAATTGAGGATTGCGAATTGAAGATTAGAATTCGACCATTCAGATAATCTTAATCATCATTCTCTTCGTTCTGATTAGTCGAATTCTAATCTCTAATTCGCAATTCTCAATGCGTAGTTTGACACGAGCTTTATCATTACTGTTACTTCGTTTTAGTAACGATTTAGTAATGATGTTACATTTATAATGATAACGGTAACGCCAGGATTGGGAAAGTTACTTTTGAAAAGTAAGTTATTACCGTTATTATTACTCATTGAAAACGTTTTTTTAACATAAAACATTTTTTTTGTAAATCTAACCGTTTTTATGTTATTTTTGTGGGCAAATTAAAATGAGACACCCTGTTTACATACATCAGGGTGTCCCATGTTTTTTATCTTTGCATAATAAGATAAAATAAAAAATTCAGACTTTTAATAAATTATATAATTTCATTCAAAAAAACAAAAGTTACCTTAAAATCTCAGGAAGATCTTCACCTAGAAAAAATGTGTATCCATCATAAAATATTCTCCTCGAAACAAAGTAAGTACTTGAAACATTTTTTCGAATAACAAATAGTTCGAGAGATAATTGTGTGGAAAAATTATAAGGTCACTCTGTATGGGATGCCTTATTTTAATTGCACGCCATAAATATTTTAGTTGTTTTTTACTTTAGAAAAAGATATGCCACAGATTTAAAAGAAAAATGTGATGCATTCAAATCTTTTTATAGTATGTGCTTGTCTTGTGAGATATCATAAATATTTTTTTTAACAGAACTATATTTTTTTAATATATTTCTTAGTTATTCCATATAAAAATCTGTTAAGATAAAATTATCAAAAAAATCAACAATTTACGAAATATTTTATATTTTATTCTGATATATTTTGATATAAAATATGAAATATCTCGTAAAATATTCATTTTTCATTACCTAAATTTAATATTTTTATGCATAGAATAATGAGATGAATCAATTAATGTAAAGAAAACATATAATTGCTCTTAAAAACAGCATGTAATTGCACTTTTTTTTAAAATAATGATGTATTGTAAATCTGTAAATAATATATTATAAATATTTTAAATAAAATTTATAATATAAAAATATTCCTGCATAAATTTTTTTTATATTTTCTTCCGCGAAAAATGTAAAACCTTTATTTAAAATATTTTTTAATAAAAAAACAACTGAATTATTTGGAATAAACAATTAAAATGAAATATTTGTTATATTAAAAAAATTTTTGATGATTTTTTATCAATTCAATAATCAAGAGTTAAAATGAGACAAATTTAAATATAACATTCGATAATTGAAGATAATGCAGGTACTAAAAGTGTCATTAGTTTATACTATGAAATTGTAAGAGAATAGAAAAAATTTTTTATAATACTAGTGAAGAAGATATAACCAATGAGATCGGAGAAACTTCTGAGGCTTTTAAAATATTTATACGATACACATTTGTGTGTTCTTCGATATATATATTAACAATATTTAGCTCTTCATATAATATGTATAAATATTTTATATTTACAATCATATTACAATTTTATTATTTTTAATAAATTGGATAATTGCACATTAAAAAATTCTTTTAGAAAATAATTATATTTTAATTAAAATTTACATCTTTAGAATCTTTTATACTAAATTTATAAATAAAAATAAAAATTATTAAATTAATAAAAAATTTATTAATATTTATCTTTATTATTCCTTTAAAATTTATTTATTATTTAAAATAAATATATATAATTTAATAAAAATAATACATAAATAATTTTTTTGCTATATTTTACAAAAGAATATTATTTATATTTATAAATATTGTTTATATTATACTATAGCTTTTTATAAATAAAATATAATTATAATTAATAATATTTTAATTATGTTTTAATTATATTTTAATTATAATTAATTTTAATTAATTCCACTCTCTTTAGAAAGGACCAAAATCCATGATCGAAAAACGTCGCGATTCGCGATATATTAATTTAAATTAAAAATTGGCCAGTTGGGTCAAAACTACTGGCGAAGAATATCCCACCTCTTGTTTAAAATATAATTGCTAATTAAAATGACCTCGTCAAATCTCCATCATGAAATATATATTAAATTTCAAATTATATTTTACTATATTATCTTGAAAAATATTCTACTCGATAAGAAAATTATTAAATTATTAAAATTATTAAATCGCTTATTAAAATTTACTTTCTTTAAGATAGTTGTAATAAACGGGTGGACTCACATAATTTTCTAATTGTAAAATTTATCAACTCGATCGAATAAAGAGCGATGTTGCATTATTCATAAAAGTTTCAAAAGCGTTTCACGAAGCTTGTCATTGCTATTTTCGAATTGCATCTGTGGTCGCTAAATCAAGATTGCGTTGTAACTTTTAGAACCTCAGCGGTAGCAAACAATCGAACTTTTTGCGATTAATCAATGTGCTAGTGTGGAAATAAAAATAGAATTTCTATATACACAAGGAGAAAAATGAAGAAGAAAAAGAATAATAACGTAAAAATTATTACGAGTCACTTTAATTTATATGGCAATATGCGGTCTATATATAGTGAGTGTCTATCTTTATTTACGTATTATTTAAATTGACAGCACATGATATTTCTCAAAGACCAAAGTGAGAAAAATGTTAAGAAAAAGCTATTTTATACTGAAAAGTTTGTTAAATTTACTATTACATATTCTAACAATTTCGAATCGATAAATCGATTGACCCTCTATTTTTCTAACGAATGAAAGAATAACTTGGAAAGAAGGTTGAAAGAGGATCTTAAAGGATGGAAAGAGGTGGAAGAAAGCTTCAGTGGTTCGGCTTCTTTACTCAGCTGCATCACGTGCGATGCGCGCGCAAATTCAAGCGATTATGCAAATTTCGCATTAAAATGCATTTTATCGAAATCTCCGACTATTCGGCGAAAAGCGAACACGAAAGACGTCGTGACGCTTTTTGCATTTGCACTTGTGGTTTGCCCTTCTATCTTCTAATTCGCTGTTTGTAATTATATATCATATCGTAGTATTCTTTTTATTTAGTATTTTCTTCTTTATAATTTTTAGTATTTTTTTTATTGTAAATCAATTGCGTCTCTATTACAAAATGTCTATTATATTGTCATATAAAATAATCTACATCGGATATTAAAAAATATAGCGTCATTACATAAACATTGCATACTTTTTATTAGTTTTTCTCTATATTATTATTTTATGACAGTATTATATTATTTTCTAAATTAATCGTGCGTACCGTCTTACAAATTTATACACACTGTATGTGCATTTTTTCTCAAGAAAATAAACTTCCACTAAACGCTCTGCTGCTGATAACAAGAACGAAAAAGACTTTGTCTCGATACGCCTTTCGGCACGTCGGCTGTTATGCTTTAACGTTTGTTTACGCCGTAGCTTCGATTATAGCGGTCCAAAGAAAGTTTTCGTTCAAAACTTTGCCGAGCTACACAAAAGATTGCCGATGAAATGCCGGCTGATTTCTTGCGACTGACTTTTCCTCACTGAGAAATTTGTTTACGACGAAATACTGTGAATGTCTGTTTTAGAGAAGAGACGTTGGAAATGCAAAGTTTCTTACTTAACACTATAATAGAATTACAAGTTTTTATTTTTTAATAATTATTAATATGTTATATTATTTATTATTAATAATAAATATACTATTATTATGCTATTACAAATATACTATTAATGACAACGTACATTTGTAAAAATTTAACAAAGCACTTTTCACAACAACGATATAAGTCAAAAATTATCATTTTTAAGTTGTTTGCAAAAGAAGAACAAGTCATTGGAGTTCTTATTACTGATAGAACGACATAACTAAGCTTCTAAAACTAGAAAGAGAAAAGAGAGTTTTGCAAGAGTGCCATAAGTCATAAAGGGTTGCTTTTAAAGATTCATTTTTATAGTAAGTGAAAATTCAATATACCGAATGAAGCGAGCTAATGATACTTTTATTTCCCTACAAAATGGCTGCGTTTAGCAAAGAAAGCTGCTTTGCAACTGTTGTAAAATTTGCGAATCTGATTAGTGTATGCTTTTAATTTTTGCCGAAACTAATAGTATACACCAATCAGATTCACGAATTTTACAACAGTTACAAAACAGCTTTTTCTGCTGAACGCAGGCATTCAGTTATTACACCAAAATTTTAAAAATAATATTACAAAATTTTTTTATGATTTAAAACATTCAAATGTATTTTTTGGAAAACTTTGTTTTTTTGAGTTATGTTGTTATTGTAGCAAATGATCGAGTATATAACAATCTATCAATGCATTGTAGACAAAAATAAAAGCAAGATTTAAAAAGATATAAAAGATATAAAAAGATAAGAAAAAGTGACGGTATTATTTATTTCTTTTTTTCAGATAAATAAGGGGATATATATAATGTATATACAATACAGGATACTGTATAAAGATATGAAGAGATATATAAATTTATCTAGTACAGTGATTTTTAAATTCTTTTTTATTGGCGATTCACTGTAAAATATTTCGAAAGTTTTTGCAGACCCCAAAAAATATATTACTATATTTTAAATTATGAATAAAAGTTACATAGAAACTAGTAATAAAAGGATTTTTTGTAATATTTGCGGCGTATTTAGCTACCTCTTCCGGCGCACTAGTATGTCGCGGCACATCATTCAAGAATCACCGCGAGAGAAGAAACTTTTTTTTACTATTTTTATTTGTGTGTGTGTGTGTTAAGCTCATAGTCCCTTTCTTGTCGAGTCGAATTGTCATCGTCAATTTTGTAATTTTTCACAGAAAAGTACATACCGATAAGAATCGATAGTATGGAAAAACTTTCTAAATGTCCATTTGAGTTCTCTTCGTCCACAGAATTGCAGACGAAGAAAGTCATGAGAGCATTGTCAGATCACAAAGAATGATAGTTGTTGAAGTGCAAGAAGTCAATGCCGCGTTCGAATAAATATATATCCGCCCTCCTTATATATCGACTAACTTTTTACGCGATTTTTATTCGTATTTTAAACGCATATAGACTCGTGGAACAAATCTTCCTCTAAAGTTTTTCTCTGCGCTTATAAAACTAATAAAACGAATTTTTTTAAAGTTCTTTCAATTTCTCGCGTCGAACCTTTATGAAATTTAAAAGAAACTCTTATCTCTAAATAATTTTTTACGATATCTTATTGTAATCTGTGCAATTACATAATTTTATATATATATACTTATTTTAGTAATTAATATTATAGTATAATTGTATTAACATTTAATAATTATTATTAACATTTAATAATTGTGACATTTTAAATGTGATATTTTTGACAAATTAAAACTTAAAATTAATAAATGAGGTTTACGAATATACAACGGACAAGTTGCGTGTTCGACGAGCGTCTTGGGTAGGATTAGCAACCTGGGATCTGCTCCTGTCTGCGACAGCAACAGGATCAGACCAGCCTCCCTTTGAAGGAACGGATTGGCATACGGGAGAGCGGTGGGAGTAAGAGAGGGTATATATCCTGTTAATTACATGATCTCGGATTTGCCTGTGACGTTAGACGTCTCGAGCAGGATGTCTGTTCCCTGACAGACAGATTGAGTTGCCTTCCGTATTATGGACGCGATTAATAGTAATCGCCTTCCTGCCTTCCGATCCATAAGATCGTGCAATCTCCATTTGAAGTAACAATATAACGATTCTTGTCTTTCGATCTTTGATAAATTCTATATATTATAATGCGCCAAAGAAAATATGTCAAATTATATGAGCTATACTATGCGGAAACAATCACTCATCAGTACAATAAAAATAATTTCCCAAAACTTTTATCATCTTAAAATATGCTGTAATTCAAGATGATAAATTCATGCGATTCAAAATTAGCTCTTCTATGTCCTAAAAAGCGACGTTGGCTTTTTGCATTAAAATTGTGTTTTTAAAATAAAAATTTTTTTTTGACCGTTGATATGGTATACATTCTTCCAAGTATATATTCTGATGCTTCTATAACTTCAATAACTTAGAATATCACTAGAGTACTAGAGTTGAGCTTCACTTATTATACGTAATATTCCTAATAGGGGAACGGCAGGTAGTATGGGACACTTAAGGGTTATGGGTGTTCAGAGGTCACCATAAAGTAGAAATAAGCTTAAAAAAACGAAAAAATCATTATTTTGTATGTATACTTTATATTTAGAGAACAATGGTTTTTAAAAAATTTATAAGACCATTTTTTTATAAACAATTAATTAAATGTCCATTTTGATAGGAGCGAAATAAGTGTCGGGTAGTATGGGACACCGCAGAAAAGTTATTATTAAACTCAAAATATATGTTATTTTAGAACCAAAACATTTTGTTTAAACATAAATATCTACATAAAATATTACATTAGACATGAGACTACAAAAACCTAACATTAACTTAATTGAAACAATAAAAATATTTTTTTTAAATGTAAAATCTAAACAATCGTTTTCTCTACACACTTTCACTTTCTATTTATTTTACAATAATCACAATAATAATACAATAAATGATCTACTACAGCACAGTCTTCATGGGTCCATCCTTCACAACCACAACGCTGTATCCAATTCTCGTCAAAATTCCTTCATGTGTTGATTGTTGAGCCTGTTCCTTGATTACTGTATTAGAATAGTCTGTCTTTTTTTAAAAATCGTTTTGATGTCTGTTGCAGTTTTCTTCCGGATTTTTTCTTCTTTTTCAGCAAAGGCATTCTTCACAAGGGATGAAGTTAGAATCTCGCTTCTTTCGACTTTTCTCTTACGATTTTGCAATCTCCTTTCTCTGCAAGACTAAAATTCTAAGTATCGTCAATTCTGTCAGTTCATTCTGTCAGTTTCGAAGATATGCGTAATTTTGCGAACATCAGAACTAAATGTAAAATGACGAACCTCTTTATTATGCAAGATAAATATGAATTCAATTTTATTAGATATAAATATGCATTTCTTATATTTCTTTACTTTGTCCCAAAAATTCTTCCTAAAAAGAAAAACATCGTAAACACATAAGTAATAATATATTCCCACACAGCACTGCACTTTTGTTGTAGAATGGTAAAAATTTTTTAAAATATTATTCCAGTACATTATTTTAATAAATCTGCAAAATTTATTTGTAATTTGAAAACTTCCACCATATGTCTAACAGCCACAACTACGAAAATCGGGAAAACCCATAAACGCGGTAAACAAGTACAACACGAATTCATGAGATTCGCGATGTTGAAGAGGCATCAAAAGCGAATTTGACGAGCATATTATTCTGATTACCCTGACGTTAATGCGACATTAATCGATGGTAGGGTCAAGCAATTCATTTGAAATTTAAGGAATACGGTATTATGTATTTATGCCTCTAAAATTTAATTTGCAAAAATATGATTTAATTAGTACTTTAATTATAATAATTAATCAATGTCTCGATTTTTCGTAAACATAAAATTATTATAAATTAAAATTAATGTAAATAATTAATAATAATATCTGATATATAGTAAAAACGTTAATATAAATATGAATTATAAATATTAAAATATATATGACAATAATATATATAACAATAAATAATAAAATATATATAACAATAATTATTATTAAAAATTTTTTTTAATTCGTCAAAAGATCTAACTTTAAAATAGTTTACACTCTGCAAAAAAATGTAACAAAAAAACAATTGGCATTTTTATAATACTTAATCTTTAAAATAAGAAACATCCGAATGATTTATTTAAATCTTCAAATACCGCAACTCCAACTATATATTCTCTTAATAACTTAAAAATGCATAAATCTCCCTTAAGAAAAATACGAGAGAAAGAGTTTATTTCCCTAAGAAATCTATCACATTTTGTTTTACTGCGAAAAATCCGTAGTCTATTTTTGGCAGATATGAGTAAGTAAAACGATCGGTGAATTAATTTTGCGATTCTCTCGCGTTTTTTCTCGCCTTGCAGCTTATCAAATATTTGCGCGACTTTTCGCGCCTTGATGTATCCGTCGGATCTTCGCGTTTGTTGTACTTGGGAATTTGCGGTTACGCGTAACTTTATTCGCCTTTAGCGAGAGCTTAAACTTTGCTTCTCTTCTCTTCGCAAGAAAACTTTTCTCGAGGAAACGTTAACGATGGATTTCCTGGCAAGATCAATAAGGAGTTTCCTTGGTCCTCTCTAATAACGCAATTGATCAATATATTCTAAATATGTGTATGTGTGTGGGTACGCCACCCTCCCCCTACACACACACCCACATACACGCACAAATTTTGCAAATATATGTATACACACACACACACACACACACACACACACACACACACACACACACACACACACACATATGTAGGATCTACAAATGCATATATAAATAGATAAATATAAGTAAAGTTCCATTTACAAATGTCTTTCACAACATATAATCGATTTTTTTATTATACTATTTTATTATACTATTTTTATTATAAAAATACTATTTTTTATTATACTATTTTTATTATATATACTATTTTTTATTATACTATTAGTTTTTTTATTATACTATTTTATTATACTATTTTTATTATACTATTTACTAAATAATTTTGCTTTTTTATTATATTTATATATTAAATAATTATCAAAAATTATTCTGTTTATTGTTGTATTAATAATTGTTGTAAAACAGTTGTCTATGTAATAAAATCGTATTATGTCTATAATAAAATGTTATTATAATTAAAAAATTTAATAAATATAAAAAAAGTTTATAATTCTCTTCTTAATTTTCTCAAGTCTACAGAAAATTGAGTAAAACGAACGAAACTTTCCAACTTTTCTTTACAGATGGATACTATTGTACGAAATCAATCATCTAACGGGAAAATTGACTAACTTTTTCTAGAGTGACACAAAATGGGATTTTTACCTTTGGAATGTTCTATAACGAATCGAATTTCTCAATAATGAAGTCAAGAATGGCGCAATAATCCTTCCTTTTCAGAAATTCGTTTTAAATAAACAGAACAAAATCAAACCACATTTTTATTTGATAAATCTGTTTCATATATTTTTTATTCGTCGGTAGTTTTTTCGCAAATTGTGTTACTAATTTTAAAGATAGCGTGTCAAATAATCCATTTACATAAATTTTAAAATATAATTAATTTATAACTTATAATTATCGTTTATAATTCCTTTGCATCAAATCTTTTGCAGAATATAAAATGTAGATGTTTTTTGTTAAATTTTTATTTTCTTATTTTTGTTGAACTTTTTTATTTTTTCAAGCACTTTAGGCACAAATTTCTAATTTTTTGTCAATTTTCTAAGTAATTTTAATTTTTAATTCTTTTTCACATAAGAATTTAATTCCTACAAGGAGATTCTAATTAAACAGTTAATTTATTATAAAAGTTAGATTTTGTATTTTACTTATCATTCAGCAAACATTTAAATCTAAAG
The DNA here is from genome assembly GCA_003063835.1 of Aphaenogaster floridana. Lineage (NCBI taxonomy): Eukaryota > Metazoa > Arthropoda > Insecta > Hymenoptera > Formicidae > Aphaenogaster > Aphaenogaster floridana. The sequence continues at coordinate 1,015,812 of NJRP01000061.1, forward strand.
GAAAAAAGGGTATTAATTAAAAAATTCCATTAATCAATAAAATAATAATATACAAACTGCAAATATTCGTTTTTTTCCATTCAAATTTATTTTTTTGCATACAGGTGCGTAAGGAACATAAAACATGTGTATGAAAAGCACACTTTACAAAAGCTCTCTCTCACGCAAGAATCATACACACATAATGTAAGATAGATCTTTTTCTTGTATACTTGCAAATATTCTCGATTTTATTTACAGTATATTATTATAACAATTTTTAACCCATGATAGGCCATAACAATAATATAAAGAATTGTATAATTAATAATAATTTATAATTATGAATTAATAATTATTAATTAATAATTAGTAATTGATCATAATTATATATTAATAATTAACAATTATTAAAAATTCTATACTTATAAATTATTGTATAATAACACCATGTGCATTTTTAATTTTTAATTAACGCTAAAATAATTGAATTATTAAGACACTACTATGTTATCATTTAACTAATCATTAATATCTAATTAGTAATTATTTTTATTTACTATATACTATATTATTTCTTTAGTAAATAAAATAAATAATAATATTATTGCGATACTAGTGAAATTTTGGCCAATAATGGGTTAAAATTTTAACATTGTTATTATGTTATCTTTATATTAATATTTATTGTACGCGATGACAACTTGTGTTTTTTTTGATTATCGCCAAGTAGCAATAAATATACATACATGTATAATTAAATTATGTATTTATAAGTATTATGCATACAATAGGTACAACAGCCTCCTTGTATATTATTAATTTTTTATTAAAAATGGAAATCTAATTGGCAAGATTTCTATGATATGTTAGGATGTAGACATATCCTTTTCTTGAAAAATAACATTATTCGAATTATTCAAATTATTTTAAGCTATATTAAATTATTATTTTTTATTTCTATATTGCACAATATAATAATATAATAAAATCAAAATAAATTTAAGAAGATAATTTTAAGAATTTTTTAATTTCTTAAATTTCTCTTTTCAATTTTAATTTTTTCTTAAAACTTTTTTCGTAGAGAATTCTCTCTTTGAATTTTTTTCCTATACCATATATTTTTTGTTAATTATGTTAAAATAACACATTTTCCTTTTTAATTATATATATTGTTATATTACAAATCAGATCATGATATAATATCAGTTAAGCCGTAATAAAACAATAAGTATAATTTTCTTAAAATGTAAAATATTTTTGACATTTGTAATTGTTTAATAATCTTTCAATCGATTATAAGCTTTATGCTTAATTTCTCATTGTTTTTGGTATATCACTGAGTAATATTTTATTAAAAATTAACAACATGAATTCGCAAAGTAACGCTATCTAGCGAAAAATTAACTTATTCTAATTAATTAATTTTTGAATGATAACTTAATCTTACATATAAGTGTTACAACTAACATTAATTAATTATAATTATGACTTTGTAATAGTTAATTCATTAAAATATATCGTTAAAATATATTCATTAAAACGTATCAATATAAGATTTCTTTGCAAACATTAAAAAATATAAATGTAGTAACAGATGCAACAACCTTTGAATTTTTTAAAATTAAAACTAAATAGATCTTACTTTTTTAATTAAAAATATATTTTTAATAATGAATTAAATTGGAATTTGACTGTATACTCCATTTATATATGTAATTAATTCGTGTAACCGATTTATTTTAATCGATTTAGTTATAAATAAAATATGTAACTTAATTTATATATATTAACAAATAGAATAATTATAAAGATAAACAGTAGCAAGAAAAAGAAAAGAAACGATATCTTCTGATATCTTCTCAGAACTGAGTCATCATATTTTAATGTAAAGGTATTTGAAATTAAAATTGTAAAATTTTAAGGTATTTGAAATTAAAATTAAAAATTTTAATATAATAGGTATTTGAAAGAGAAAGGCAGAAGGGAAAAGGAAGCAAAAGAAGGAGGAGAAAGAGATCTCTTTACATTTTTTTACATCGCGATTATTTATTGTAAATCGCGATTGAAGGCTATAACTTCGAATCAATTTTATCACTGTGGACGACCTGTTGCGACGAGTTTTCACGGGCAATGCAGTCGCGGATAGCCTGCAAGACAATGCTTATCCGCCGATCTAGGGCATCTAGATGGGGTTCCCATAAAACGGGGGCCACAGGATCCTTTGCCATACTCTGCCGTATAGCAGTGCTAAGCCGCTTGGGCCCATTATGGAAGCTGCAATCAGAATTGAGCATTATATCAATAAAGAAAATTTTATAAATTTATTATTTAAATAGTAGAGAAAAATTGCCGATACTAATATACCACTTTGTTTTTCTATACTATATTTCTTAAACAAAAGCTAAAAATAAAACTTTGGAAACATAAATATAAACTAAAAAATGTCTTCTATCAGATAGTTTAGATAAGCAAAAATGAATGTCTGAGAAATTGGGCCCCAGAACTGATATAGTAGCACATACTAACAATAAGATGTCAGATTTCAGACGCGCGTTAGATTACTATCTTATGGTCTGTAGCTGATTTTATATGCAGGGTGTCTAATAATTATCGTGGCAACACTCGTGTGCAGATAGAGCGGGTTAAACTGAGTAGGAAAATCCTCTACGATTTTGCGATTTTCGCAATAATTAATAAGAAATTAATTAATAAAGATCCGCGAATTAGCGTGGATCCTCACGATTCGGCGGGAAGAGACAGCCTTGTACCAGCCCACGAGAGGTATAACACGAATATTGAGATATCTTGTATACATCAAAATGAAAGTCATCGGTAAAGTGTAACATTTTCTATTTTTTCTTCTAAATACGTAGAAAATTATTTCTTCTAAATACGTAGAAAATGTTACACTTTACCGATATTTGTGTATATATATATATATGTACAAATATAAGATTTTTCACTTCTTGCGTATTATTTTTTAATAATAGATTCTTTAGCACATTTAAGATTAATTTTTTCGAACAACAAAAATATTATTTATTATTAATTTTATTGTCATCATTTCTTGTGATTTTTCAATTTTTCATCTGCACCATATATATTTTTAAGTAAACATAAAATTTAAATTCTAATAATTATCAATCTCAAATTATTTGATAAATCTGTTATGATGTATAGAAAATCTCTTCTTTTTCAACCAATAGTCTCGTATCTCTTCAAAAATTAATTTCTTGACATGTTTAAAATATAAATCGACTCCTAATTAATATGTTGTTAAAAACTAATATACGCGAAGTAAAATATCCTGTATATCTACGTCAGATATACTTGCTTCCTTATATGAATCTAATTTTATACTGCATAATAGCGCTGATAATAAGAATAATCAAATAAACAAAAGTCTCGGCAGGATGAAAAGGTTGTTCAGTCTCAAGACTCATCCTTCCTCCTTAATCCTAAAAGAAAGTTCTCCGAAGACTCCCCGGAGAATAGCCCAACCTGTGGCAAAGCAAAGTACTCTGAGAAAGTCCACTTTTATCCACGTGACGCGTCGGAATGTGTGCATTTTGTGTGTGCATTTTGTGTGTGCGGTGTGTGTGTGTGTGTGTGTGTGTATGTATGTGTGTGTGGGCGCGCGTGTGTGTGTGTGTATGTGTGTGTGTCACCCCGTATAAATAGAGCCCAAGTCGAGTGTCTGCTCAAGCCGATACTTTATTCATTGGCAGTTCCACCGACCCGTGGAGGCTTCCATTACCGTTCTGAAAGCTTCCGACCACCCGGTTGTTGATCTAAAAACCCACGTCGCTCTGAAAAGCGCCTTGAGGCTATTATCAATCCCGAAAACCTTTGAACTCAGTAATATTTTCTTGAGGAAGTCAATTGTTATTGGAAAACACAATTTTCAATCACTGCTATTCGTAATTTAAAAATTTATAAACTATTTTTACTGATACGAACTACTTTTCCATCTAATATTACTGAGTTGAAAATTCTATTTGCTTATTGATTACAAAAAATCTTTGACGATATTATATTCTTCCAGAATCGTTTTATCAGAATCGCTATATAAGCAGTTTGACGATCTAGAGATGATCTATTATATTACCATTCTTCGAAAACTGTTTCTTCACCATTTTATCAGCAAATTGACTTCTGTTTGGTTAATAGTTAAGCAAGCAATTTCATTGAATTGTTATTATAATTATGCGATTAATCAAACGATAGATCGCCATATAAAATATAGAAAATGGACTAATAAAAGAAGAGTCGCAATCAGCGGTTTATGCGATGACACAGCACAGCAGGAAGCAATTATCCTGTAAAAACATGTTTAACCCACGATGTGTGGGTTTCTTTAGCTCTGCTACATATTTGTGTGTGCTGTTCGTTTCTTATGCTTAAACATAAGTATATTTAGCATATTTATATTCAAATAATACTTATCAAAAAGTAATATCTACTTAATGTTGAAAATTTATCAAGGAGCAATTTGTATGTATGTATATATTTTTATATACCTTTTTCTACATTTTTTCGATTTTTTTCATCATTCTACATATGAAAATATTAAGTATCTGCCTAGCTGTCTACTATCTTCACTTAACAAAAATTTTACGAAGAAATTATATATATATATATATAATTACGCGCTCTTCAAATTAGACAAAAAAATTTTGCATTTATTTTGTTTAGCCAAAAATACATTTTTTTTAATGAGAGGAGGATTAAATAAGCCTATGGGATATATTTATGTGCTAATTATGCACTATATCACAGTAATTTCGATTTTTACAATGCGTCTTTTAACGGATTTTCCTTTTAAAACGACGAGTAACATTCTTTTATAATTTATTGAAACTTCCCAAATTAAATGACTTAATTGGACACAATAAGTTTTGTATTTTTACGAGTATATTACATGTACGACTACATATATGTAGTTAGTCTGTAACACTTTATTTGAGCCACCTTGTATATACATATACAAGGTGGCTCAAATAAAGTGTGTATATATATATATACAAGGTGGCTCAAATAAAGTGTTACAGACTAATATCTCAGAAACCACTGGATAAAAATACACGATTTACATCGTGATTTTTTTGTTACAAAGGGTAAACGTGTTACAATTGAATTTTGGGAATCCTCCCGAGGCACAGTGAGCCAGGAATCACAAAAAGTGACCAAAATTCAAGGTTTTATCAGATTTGTATGAAACTTAGTATAAGGAGGTTTTTGGGGCCGCCGATTTTGAATATGACGTCAAAATTTGGCTATCTCTGGGATGCTATAATAAAAAATTTGTTAAGAGGATTGTATATATGTCATATTGTAGTGCTTAAAAGAATCACTATAGGCACATGTATAATGTATAATGTATACTGAAAGAAGGATTGCATGTATGTGTGTTTTGATTCATTGAAGAAAATTGTCGAACTGCACGATGGACGATGTCCATCGATCGATGAAATTTGCAATTCAGAATAGTTAACAGTAGGTTTAGCAATGCCAAATTCGATCGCAACCAAAAAAGGAAAAAAGGAGGAAACTTTACGATAAGGTGGATTCCGCAATCCGGAGAGTTGCGTTTTATCAGAATTCCCCGGACGCGCTCGTGAATTCTTGCTTTGATGCGGATTCGCGTTTTTACGGGCTGCGCGATAAATCCGATGTCCAGCCATCCGGATTTCGCGAACACGCAAAGTATCGGAAATGGAAAACCGATAAATAATGTCGAATGCGAGATTAACACTGGGATACAGATTAAAACGCTTATAATCAAATCATTCGTTTCTGTTATCGATGTCTAGTTGTCCAGACGAAACCACGAAACATTTGACACCTCGCAAATTAAATTGTAAAATTTCTATACCACAACATTTTATAATAATAAATTCAATAATCGTTATTTTCTTAAGAATACATGAAGTAATTAATACTTGCAGGATTGAAAAAACCAATCAATATAATTGTGCATAACTTTTTGGCAATTATTACTATTTTTGTATTTATATCTTTATAATTTTTATATTTATTATATAATTATATATTATATACATTACTCAGTAAGCAAACTGTGCCAACAGATTGGCAGCAAACTTGCTCAGAAATTGGCAACAAATCTGGTATCATCTGTGTTCGCATTAAGCTTGTGTTTTGTAGACAGAGCCTGCTGACATGATGTGACAGCAGATTGTCGTCAAATACCGAGCAAAGCCTGCTGACATAATCTGTCGACAGATTGGCGGCAAAAGTCAAGCAGAATCTGCGCAACGCAATCTGACCGCAGATAGGCAGCAAAAATCGAGCAGAATCTATCGTTTCTATTTAAATCAAGAGACACGATAGTGTCTCGCGTCAAGTAAACGCGCAGCGAGACCGCACCGTGACTCTTTTACGCGAGACGTCTTCTCAGACGATGGTTTAAACCGGCATAGAATTATTTAAACCCATATAGAACAAAAAAACTCTAATAAACGTCTACTAGATGTTCGACATGAAGATTTGAAACCTCCATTAGACATTCATGTAACTTCCTACAGACGTCTACTAGATATCCGTAGTTCCGCATTTCATACTTCCATTCGACATTCATTAGGGCGACTGCACACAGGACGCGTTGACGCGTTACGCGCGGCAAGAAGCGACGCGGTAGCCAATCAACGTGTTGCTTTTCCGTTAGAGCCAAAAGTTTATTGGCTACCGCGCCGCGCGTAACGCGTCAACGCGTCCTGTGTGCAGTCGCCCTTAGACGTATTCATAGATGTTTCATAGAGCTTCGATGGATAACTAATAGATGTCAATTTTTAAATTTTATAGATTAATTGAATTATTAATACATTTTGGCACTTAATTTCCAGGAATATCAGATTCTCCTGAATTAATTTTTATAGAGAACTAAACAAAACTTGTACTCTCAAAATAACATCTCATTTCATCTTCCCACACAGAACAAAATATATAATATCCATACATATCTATATGAAATCCATATCTACTGGATAACTAGTCCAGTAAGCAAAATATTAGCAATATGTCGGCAAACTGCCAGCAGATTCGACCAGAACATGTTAGCAGACTGCCATCAACTGCGTCCGCATTCAGTTTAGGTTCTGCCGACCATAGACCTTATAGATATGGACAGGCAATACAAGCAAGATTGCGTCCGTACTTCTCTCTCTAAAGAGTCCGGAAGTACGTTTCGCGCATGCTTGACATATATTCCGGACACTTATTTCTCTTTTGAGAAAGAGAAGTACTAAGAAAAAAAGAGAAAAGAAGTATGTTTCTCTCTCCAACCTCCTCCGAACACTGTTTCCTATGCAGAAACTATAGCAATTGCCAGTCCATATCTGTAAGGTCTATGCTGTCGACAGATTCTGCACACATAACCAGGCAGCAGATTGGCGGCAGAAATCGAGCAAAGTCTGCTGACATAACATGATGGCAGATTGGCGACAGAACTCAAGCAGGTTCTGCGCAATACAATCTGACGGCAGACTGGCAGCAGAAAACGAGCAGACTCTGCTATCTCGTAGCTATTTAAATCGTGACGTCATTGGTATATTGAAAAACTTAAAAATGACATTTCTATTATTTTTCTATTTTTTTATTACATTTTTATTAATAGAAATTAATATATTTTACATTGAAGCGTAAGAGTGTACATATATAATAATAGTGTATATACCCAGATAGCACAGAGAATCGAAAAAGAATTCTTTTTCGATTCTCTGTGCTATCTGGGTATGTATAATATTCTAAATAAAAATAATTTTTATTAATTAAATGATTTTTTATTTGTAATATAAAAATAATATGACACAAAAAGCTAAACAAAAATCACTGTTCGAAAAGATTTGCGTACTAGCATAATACTAACAGTTTGAGGTGCAAAATGCTGGCACTATGTTCGCACAACGTATTGAACACAATGTGACGCCACTGTGATTCTGGGTGCGGCAGTATCTGGACATCACATGACAGCATGCCATTGCATGCATGCGTGCATTATGCGATCATCGTGCCAACATTTGGTTATCTGAATATATATATTCCACACAACATAGATGCTGAGAATCATTCTAAGATATCATAAAAATGTGGCTTTTGTTCTCTGTACCAAAATCAGCGACCATTTTCCAAGTACTATGTCTTATTGTTAGTGCAAAGACATAATCATATCTCGCACTAAATGCATATATAAAACGGTACATGAATAAATATATATTCGAATTTTGATTATATAGACTTTGGTTATATGTATAGAGAGCTCGACAAACCGAGCAGTACCTGTGCTGTCACTAAATACAATATTTGAAGGACTGCCGCTAGGTGGTGTCCATTTCTCGCACGTAAAATTTGTCGTGCTCTGTATATATATAACCAAATCTATATAATCAAAATTCGAATATGTATTTATTCATGTACTGATTTATTATAAAACAATGAAAAATTTTACTCACCGGAGTAAAGTGCTCAAAGTAGTCTGTCTGATGATACAGCATTGTAAGAGAGGCGCTAAAATAGACGTCTCATCATGAAAAGGTTTTCCAAAACCTCTTCCGTGGTCCAGATGTAACGTAAAACTATCATTTCCAAAAATTCTGAACGTCTCGTAATGATGACGATCCATGTTGCCCGTTAAAAAATCGAAGATTGCCATGTCCATCAGATCGAGTAGTCGTCGACCTTCATCATACGGTGGAATTTCTCTTACCAGAGAACAGTAATCGGAATCTGAAAGTTTGCAAAAAAATAACGGCTTATTAATTAAAAATATTAAAAAGCTGAAGAATTAAAAAAATATAAGAATAAATAATTGCAAAATATTTTAGTTTTTATTACGTATGTTTCACTTTTATTTAAATTATAATATTATCAATCTGTATATAAATTAAAAACGTTATTACTTCAAGTAAAATATATATAATATTTAATGCAACATAATGGTCTGTTCTTTGTCGCTGCACTTTTGAACTAATGCAATAAATTAGAATGAAAGAAATAGTTATTTGTCTCATTCTAACTTATTGCACTAGTTCAGAAGTGCAGCGACAAAGAACAGACCAAATAAAAAAATATGGAAAATTGTGTTGAAAATCCAATTAACCTTTAACCGTTAAATCACAAAAATTTTGCTCTCGAAAACAATATATAATAACATATATGTATAATCAGATGCAAAATATGATACTGATTTTGAGATGTTATAACGTCTCGCGGCCCTCTAAATGTTAAGGAATAAAAAATAATGCCTATTATATCAAAATGACAAATCCGTTATTAGTTAACATTATTATCATATAGATATTTATTAATATCAATTACAAAGACAGAATAGTAATAAAATAAAATACAATAAAAAGTCTAAATAAATGGATAGTAATAAATAAAAGAGTAGAGTGCAAAAGAAATGACATTTATTTTGAATATGATAATTTTATCGTAGAAGTATAGAGATAAGAAGAGAAGACTTGTATTTTCTTTTAGAATTCTGCATATTCTTTAGGACATTTTTCTTAAAAAATGATTATGTCTTACCATGCTCCCATTGGGCCTTCTTCCGTTTGTGATAACTTCTGCGCCAAGGATGCCGCCAGGCCTTTCTGGCCGCGAAAGCCTTATCTGGCAGAAAGGCAGCGAAGCTACCCTCCAGGGTGTCGGGACTGCCACAAACTGCATGTGCGGTATCGCAATAGTAACTACATTTGCCATGGAAGCACAGGTTGCCGGCCGGACTCACGAAGAACGTTTTGAGCAGCTCACCGTCGGCAATCTGGTAAATTTCCGTTGTAACGTTGAGAGTCCGACCGCTCACCGGCATTGCCCTGCGAAACCCCAAAAGCCTACGAGCCAAAAAAACAAGATTTGCATTTAAAGAAATTTTGGAATATTAAATTTGTAGACATTCTAAAATCAAAAATTTTATTCTCGAGAAAATTGTTATGCATGTCGTAGATTTATCTTGAACAAGATTTATCTCTTTAAGAAAAAATTTTCGTAAGATTTTAATGTCAACAAAAATTGATAAAGTTATAAACAGTTGATTCACCGATTCAAGCAAAGATTGTCTATGTTTAAAAAAGAGGAAATCAAAAGAGGAAGCAAAGAATTTAAAAAATTCCCCTTTTTCAAGTATAAAGAAAATAAATTGTAAAACACTAGAATAGTTGATCAACCCTTCCGTTACACACAGGTGCGAATTCGCACCAGCCAATTTGAAAAAAAGTGATTTTTTTCGACAAAGGGTTTGGTTCTAAGGCATTTTTAACCAATAAAATAATATCTTTCGATGTTGTACTACATTCCACGAGATTCCTTAACCTTTTTTCTTCAATTAAAAAAAAAAGAAGTTAAAATCGCTCAATTTGAAGTAAAATTGTAGGCCGTCAAAGTTACGCGGTGCGAATTCGTACCTGTGTGTAAACCTAAGTACACCAGGAATGTACGTAACGGAAGGATTAAGGATACTTATTAAAACATTAAGACTGTATCCTAAACATATATTTGTGCATGATAAAAAGTTAAATATAATATTACACCTGTCTAGATGAAAAGAGGCAATTTCAGCAGTATGCCTCTCGAAGTCCGTGAAGTAGAAATGGTTTGGCAGAGTCTGTTGTTCTCGCGGGAACCTACGATTGAAAACGATTTGTTTATTATTACGAAAGAAATAATGTTATATGTAAAAAGAATAGAATTAAATGAATAGAAAATTAGAGAATGTGTATAATCTACAGTTCTACTTTAATTTTAATTTTAAAGCTAAACAATAATTTAAGAAATAGAATTAACTGTGCTTTAATTTAAATTCTTTTTATTATTATTAAAATTTTCATAATGTTAAAAGAACATGCGAGGGTCTTGAAATATTCTGAAAGAGTATGAACGTCTCTGAAAGAGACTCGCGTGTGTAATATTGCGGGTATTATCCGAAATTGCTATATTGCAGAATTAAGGCAAATTGCGGTATCAATCGATCGATATCTATCGCGTGATTTCGTGACCGTTCTGTTTATTGCGTAACGCAATAACTATTCCAATTATATTTATTACTATACTTACTAGATATTTCAACATCTTTCAAATTTCATATAAAATTAATTTGTTAAGTTGTTAAAGTATTCTATAATATAATTTTTAATACAATATAATTTTTCTTTTTATAAAAGTAAAGCAGAAATGTGAGATGTGTAATTTTTATTTTTAAAAATACATTGTAAATATTTTTTTTTTAAATATATCTTTTTTTTTAAATATTTTAAAAAAGGGTATATTCATTTATTTCATTAATTACACGCCTCATTTCTACTAATAATTTGCAGTACATACTACAGCGTGATTATTCATTTAGTACATGAATTAATATAATTGAACAATACATGTGTGTGCGCGCGCGCGCGCGTGTGTGTGTGTGTGTATGTGTGTGTGTGTGTGTGTGTGTGTAATTATGTATGTGTGTGCGTGCGTGCGTATATCAGTATCCTAATATAACACTTATTATATAAATGCTCATTATTAATCATTATTTGATAATTATTTCATGCTTTCCTGCATAATGCATTAAATAAAGAAATTACTAAAATTGTATAAAAGAGGCTTCATTTGAATAAACAAATACTATTTTATATAAAAATATATAGATATTATTTAAATAAATTAAAAAGTTTTTAATAGAAACGTCTTGAAATATTGCTTTTGTTTATATCTAAAATATTTTACAGATAAAATATTTTATTATATATTCTTTTACATAATTTTGATAAATTCTAAATTATGCAATGTGCAGTCACATTAGATAGAACACATCGGGTGTGACCAAAAAACTAAAATTATTCATTGAGGAAATACAGCAAAGGGACAATGCAGAAGCTCAGACTTTTATTGGTCCCCGAGCTTCTCTTGAGAATCTCTCTTTCTCGAAAAGAGAAACGAAGAGAAAAGGATTGAAGGAAGAAAAGGAGAAGGAGAAAAGAAGAAAAAGGAAAGGGGGAGAGCAGAAAGGGAGAGAGAGAGAGAGGGAGGGAGGGGGGGGAGAGAGAGAGAGAGCTTCAGAAGCTCCGCAAACTTGAGCACGATCAAATATTTACTCGGTGATCTTGGTGCGGGTTTTACGAGTCGCGCGATATACGGTATATACATATATACACATACGAGACAGAACAATAAGCACGAGTGAGGAGCATGAATTTCGCGAGCTTCGATCGAGATCCTAGAAAATAAAGAGAAAAAAATCTACTTCGTAGAAATCTGGTCAATCGACCATCTGATTTGAGATTCGTTCCTATTAAATGATTACACTTTTTAAATTGTGAATACTTACATGATGACGAGTTGCAAGAATATTTTAAATCTGGACTTTTCCATAAAACTGCAATTTTCGGAATATGACATGCTTTTGTGCATAATGCCCTAAATAATATTAGCACACAAACCTAATATAAAAGTCATAAAAAAATTAATAAATCTAATATAATCATAGAGAATAGAAGGATGCTTTCATAAAGAATGTTTTCGTTCTCCTCTTGGATTGAGCAAATTTTGTCCGAGCGAGTAATGAGAGTTTATTGCGGCCAGCTCGCCGTTTCGCCGAAATTCTCGCTGCCGCGGAATCGCAAACTTTCAGGAAACTTATTGGCGAACTTATTACCGGAGTTTAAGCCGCGCGAGCGCCAACCACTTATCGTAGAATCTTCGGCCCACTGGAAGTTTAAAGGGCTCTGGTCTCGTGTGGACCACCAAGAAGAAGAGATAGATAGAGATAGAAATAGAGATATAGATAGAGAGAGAGAGAGGGGGGGGGAGAAGGAGACGGACAGGGAGAGGGAGAAGGGAAGAAAATCGCAATATAAGATTTGTTTGAAAATTTCTCGCGACCTTTTCGAATATTGCATTGTCGCTGCTTTGGTACTTAGTGTATCCAAAACAATTGTTTTCAAAACATTAATTATTATAAGATATAAATTAATTATATTATAAAACAATAATTGTTATTCTATGTATGTATTACATCTATCATCGACATTCTAAAAAATCTTTATCAAGATATTCAAGTATCGAAATGTACTAAATATACATAACTGTGCGGTTTTATGTGCGTGTATATACATATTACACGCACATAATATATATATATATATGTTTACTTGAATTATTACTACAATTATCGACACGTTTTCGATAACATTAGCGTAATATAATAATTGTTTTTAATTATGTCTTTTTAGTCAAAAGCAGTAGAAAATTTTTCAAACTGCTTTTACTTTTCAAATAAATCCTATTAAATATAATAAGATCTCAAAAACATCTTCTAAATATGTGTGTGTTGTCTGGGATATGAAAAAATGTGAAATAAAATATATGTATTATTACAGTCATAAATTCAAAATTAACTAACTTAATATTGATTTTAATATTTGTGTTCCTCATATTCTTTTATTTCTATTAGTAACTTGAAAATAACTAAGCGGATAACAGAGATTTGGTTCCTGTCACTGAAAATATTTTAAATATTTAAAATATTTTCTAAATTCTCGTATTCATTCTTGTTGCTAAAATTATTAGAATTTTATTCAAACACACATTGATTTAAAAATAAAAAATTAATAATATCGCGCAATTTAAAAATGTGCAAATTTCTATGGAATTATCACGTTTTCAAATAAAAATAAATCGCATGAATTTCAATTGAATTTCAATTGAAGTCATTATATACCGATAGAGTTTTATGCAAAAAAGCACGCATGTCTGAAAATGTAGAACAATAGCGTATGTGTCGTATCATTTACTAGAAAAGCGCTGCGAAAGAAAAAGAAGAAAACGATAGAGAAACAAGAGGAAGAGGATGATGAAGAGAGCTGGCTGTTCAAGAGTGTTCCTCTCATGACTCAAAGCGCTCACTCCGGACGTCACTTATGTAATTGCGCTTGTAAATCCAATCCGTGTAACTTCGTCAGTGGGAAAAACCAAAATGAGAAAATTGTTTGTATCCGTTTCGAATTAATTAAGCTTTATCAATTACAGCATTTCGAGAAGTCAGAATGACGCACAGGTAATCTAGAATTTTTATTTAAAAAATCCTTAATATTGTGTTATAATATACAAGATGTTTTATAATGCATGAGCATAATTGTAGGAATAATTTGAGCACACAAGAATAAAGAAAAAAAATTTGTTATAATTATACTTATTATAATTATAATTATTTTTTTGCACAACTTTGACACCCTATATATATATATATATAATATCTTTAAATGTTTTCCAGATTTTCCAGATTTCCAGATATATATATATATATATAGTGCAAAAAAATGAAATTTTCGAAAATCTGGAAAACATTTAAAGATATTTTACTATATTATATATATATATATAGCGCAATTTGTGATTTATTCAGATTGCCTTTCTTCTAAAAGTGACTTCTCTGCATACGATTATTACAATGTGTTGTTAATCTGTTTATACGTTCAATATTATTTACTAACAAAGTTCTATTTATCAGAAATGGTATATTAAATTATTACACAATGTCATTGATACACTAAAAAAATGCTGTAAAATAACATTAGTTTTATGTTAATGTATATAGGACAGAAATATTTACTCGGACTCTTAACGTTAACTGACGTTTATTATACTAATTTCTTAAGAGATCAGTTAAATGAATTATTAAAAGATTTCACTCGAAATCAAGCATGTAGCTCATGCACATTAATGTCCCGTTTTATTTTAATCATTTGGCGAGACTATATTTAAATGAGCAATTTCTAAATTCATTAGTAACTTAGTGGACTTAAATTTCGTAATCGAAGTAGTCTAGCTACTTCAATTACCAAACTTAAGTCTATTGATTTCTACATATGGTATCATCTAAAATCTATAAATTACAATAATAGACAATAATGGTATATTCTGGTAATATATTGCAGAAAGTTGTAAATAAATTAGAATAATATTTTTGGAATATTCAAACTGTTATGAGAAAATTAATGAGAAAGAAATAGTATTGAAATTCAAAGTGATCACTTAAGCAGTCTTTTGATGATAAATTATAAAGATGCTAACTCAATGTACAATAAGAGTTCTTAAAACACAAAATTGTTTGTATTTTGGAAACAAAATAGGATAAAGATTTATGTTTTTTTTTTCATTATTTCTACATACTCTAAATTTATGTTCACATATTATCAAATACTTTTATGTATGTAAAATGTCTTACTTTGTGCAAATTATTTGAACTTCATCTCTCAATTTCTTTAAAAGATTATCTCAATTTAAAGGCAATTTTTCTTTAGCAAAAACGTCGAGACACTCTCTAATAATCTTTTAATTATAAAAAAAATGATAAAAAGACGCGAAATCAAACTTCAAGTTAAATGAATTACGAAATTATATTTGTTAGCTTATTTAGATATAATTTACTTTAATAAACTTCTAATTTAAAGTTTAATTACAAAAATGTTAAGAATTGAGAAGTTGATTACTTTCTTCAATATTTTTACTAAAAAAAAATTAACTTTAAGTAGACTAAAATTTTACCATTAAAAAGTAATATGTGCAAGAAACGAAAAACATTCTATGAAGATAAAATTATATTGTCTTGCCTTTCTTTCAGGAGGGAGGAAACAATTTTAAAATTTTGAATGATATCCTATAAAAAACTTCGCATTTTCAGATTTTATGCAAAAAAGAATTAACTTTTATTTCAGATATTATTTATAAATGTAAATGTATTCAGAAGTTACAAATATTTGAATCTTCAATTAAATTGATCTATGGATATATTATTTATTCTGTTTGTTTATTTTATTATCCAAATTGTTGACCATTTATTCCAAACCTATTTAAATCTAAATCAAGAGATATGGTAGTGTTTCACGCCGAGTACACTGCAAATTCAAGCGTGTTATTTTTACGTATAAACATTTAAAAATAATACATTTGACTGAAGTTCTTTTTACATGTTTCTTGCTGTTTTAGGTTATTGTATTAATTAAAAATTAATACGTTCAATCGTGTTAAATGACATGATTTAAAACAATAAAAAATGTGTAAGAAGAGCTTCAGCTAAAATAACACGCTTGGATTTGTAGTGTACACACACACACACGTAGAGGCGGCAGTGTGGTCTAGTGGTAGAGCGCCAGACTCGTAATCTGTAATACCAGGTTCGAGTCCACTAGATCAGGTAAACTGGATATTATTATTTTCCGACACTGCGCTCCCTGCCGGGAAGAGGATTCCCGGTAGGTAAAACTGGGCTCCGTCTTTCGGAAGAGACGTTAAGATGTTGGTCTAAACGGGCAAAGAGGAGTTGTAGGAAAAGATGAGAAGGGAGAAAATGCAAACCCCATTGGGGACGCAGTATAATTCCATTTATCCACACACACACGTAGCACGAGTGATGCAAAGTCCTAATGTTGAAATATCGATTTAAGAAACGTCATTATCGTCGTTGTCGTCATATCTTTTTCTATTATATACTATTCTTTTCTATTGTACATACCATTATATACGTTTGTCCTTTTCTGGAAATTCTGATTACAATTTTCAACGCACGTGGCGCTTGTAATAGCGCTAACAAGTAACAACGCTCTGCAAGCGGTACAGCCCATTGAACTATGGCTGTGTTCCGATATTCACTGCCAGTACTGAAAATCTATAGTATATGTGACGTTAACTATAGGTTTTCAGTACTGGCAGTGAATATCGGAACGCAGCCTATATAGTTCAGTGGTACGGCCTTCGGACAAATCTGACTTTGACAAATTTTTTGACAGATGATTTTTGAAGTAAAGGTTAACACGTAATAAAAAGAGAGTAATAAATAATACGTTATACTGTGTTACACATGAATCCTATATGTAGATTTTGCTGTTTTTACTAAAGGAAGAACCTATTCTGTAAGTGCATACATTGTATTCAATCCTTATTTCAGTCCTTGTTCAGTCCTTCTATATACATTAATCAATAAAATATAAGTTGAAGATGTCAATAAAGTAACATAAATGTATAGAATTTAGATATAGGAACTTTAGAAATCTCTTTTTCTAATTGTGATGTGTGTGTTACGGATTACAATTTCCTATTTTATTTTTTCAAACGCATAATTGACGTTAAAATTAATGTTATATATGTACACATATAATACAAGTTTTTTAAACAGACTGGAACATCACAAAACGCGCGCTCCGCGCGCGCCATTTATTCTCGAGTACTATATGTTTTAAATATGGCATAATTAATGACATAATTTATTTAATGAAAAAGAAACTGTCAGAATTCGCATTGATTTGACAGTCGCAAACAACATATATGAAGCCGAGACACGGCAACGCAATGGCCAATCAGCATCGCGGAAAAAAGGCTGCAATGCTTCGATATATTCGATTATTTGATAACATGTCTTTTTTGAAAAGGAAATTGTTTTGACATATAATAATTAATAATTAATAACATTTTTTAGATTTATGCAATGAATTGTTCTCTTGAAAGTAACAAGAATTTTTGGAAGAAATACTATATTGATTTCTTGATAATTAATAAATGCTATTTTGAGAATAATTTATATATAAAAGATATTCAACATATATGTGCTAAATAAAGTGTGATATTTATTAAAAATTATCTTTTTAAAGGAAAGTAAAAAGGTATATACACTATTGTAAGAAAAGTGTTTTATAAAACAATCTTATTTTAATCGAAATAAGAATCATAGAAAATGTGTTACAGACAAAATTATTTTACAAAATAATGTTATTTTAATTTATACAAAAGTAATGATATCAAAAGATAACGTGAATTAAGAATGAAAAATAGTGCGTATTTAAAAAATCTGTTGTCTAAAATAATATAATAATAATAATAATTTTTCATTACATTATTATCATTTATGCTTGTAATTGACAAATAATTAACTTTAAACATAATTTCAATATTGCACAATACATACAATTGCATTTTTCTGTCGCAGATTCTGTTACAAAATTTAAATTATATAATTATATAAAGCAATTAAAACCAAACTGACATACAAAAACTTAATACATATTTTGTAAAATAATGGTATCTTTGTCTATAATATATTATTTTCTATAATCCTTATTTCGATTAAAACATTGTTTTATAAAACAATTTTTTTACAATAGCGTATACCTTTTTTACTTTTCCTTGAAAAGATAATTTTTAATAGATATCACACTTTATTTAGCACATGTTGAATATCTTTTATATATAAATTATTCTCAAAATAGGATTTATTAATTATCAAGAAATCAATAAAGTATTTCTTCCAAAAATTCTTATTACTTTCAAGAGTGTGGCACATCCTTTTATACCCTTTTTCGAAAAGGGAATTTTTAATAGATTTCAATTTACTTAGAATAGAGATCAAAGTAACTTTAGCAGAAAGAAATGCAAATTTGCAAATTTACGTATAAAATGTATATGAATTTAAGACGGCGATTCGAGCAATGCTTTGGTGTTAATTTGGGTACTATCATGGCAGCGTCCCGCGGCGCCGTTGCACCGACAAACTGCCCAAGTAATTTTGCGCGCTGTCTGCCTGTGATCCCAAGATACGCCAAGAACTTTGCGACATTCTGTGGTTTCACCGCCATCGTTCACGCGGGTCGTAGAAGCTGACCTCTCGCTCGTAATTTGCATGCAATCGTTCCTAATTTGTGCTATAATGGCGTTAATTAGAATATATATACATACATATATACATATATATATATATATATATATATATACGTGCGCGAGTATGTGTGTGTGTACGAGAAAATCAATAAACGAATATTAAAGGAAAAATTATATAAGAAGAATTAATTTATCTAATAGTAATCCTATTTGAATAATAGGAAATCTATATATTTTATAGAAAACTAACTACGCATGTTACATCACGTGCATGCGCATTTATATAATCACGCGTTTATATATATAAATTAAAATACATATGCCTTATGCGTTCCGAAATGTTCATTATTGTTTGTATTATATTCATATTCTTTCATGGTTTATATTCATATATTCATTTATATTTCTATTATATCAATAAATTTTTCATGTATATTTGATTTATATAATCGATAAAACTTTCAAATTACTATTACGGTAATATATTGTCTTAAGATGAAGGAATATAAGAAATAAAAATGTTAAATATAATATTTGCTGACTGTATACTTACCGCATCGGTTTAAACAATGCCTGCATGTTATCGCCGTAATCAATGATCAGTTTTAACTGTGTGCCACCGTCTTTTTGAACTGTAACAAACCAATTAATAAATCTTTATACATCTTTTAATATAAGTGTATAATAACTTAATTAACAACTATTAATTAAATTACTTAGAACAAAATAAAAATTGATATGGTAATATTAATGTAATAATAATTACTAAACACGTATATATAATTATAGTATATCAAATATTAAATATAATATATTATTATTGCTATTGTAGTTATTGATTATATAATATGATAAATTACATAAAGTAAACTAACATTTTATTGCAATATCTTAAATATTTCAGTTATTGCTTAATTTTAAAAATATTTCAGATAAAAGTTTCATAGTTTAAAGAGGAACATACAATATACAACAAATTACAGTATACAACAAATTTTTTATAATATGCATTTTTTATGAGGTATAATGTTATTGATATTCTTTTAAAACTATTATGCTTTTTATATATAATTTTTCCTATAGCTATTCTGCTTATAAAAGTTGTAAAATAATTTAACAGTCAATGGTTTACAATGATGCCTTATATTTTATTTTTATATTTTATATCTTGACATAAAATATAAAATTTCTCATAAAATATTTATTTTTCGTTGATCTTACTCTAATACTTTTATGCATAGAATAATGAAATAAATCAATTCATATAAAACAAAATATAATTGCAAATATAAAGATATATGTAACTGCGTATTGCAATTAAAATAATACATTCTGTAGGCTATAATATCTACAAAATTATACGACAAAATTATATAATCATTATCTTTTACAAAATATAATACTATTTGCTCTTTTATATGCAAGACGACACTCACGCAAAATTCTGTTCAAAGTTTAGATACCAATAGACTTATATTACTACATATATATGTAATTATAACTTGCCATATTACTAATCCTAACATTATGGAGTAATTAGGATACATTTTAACAAAATTAAACTAAGCGATTCGTTTAGCTCTTATATTACCATAAACTTCAAAAAGTAACGCGAGTCAATAATTCGTCGGGCAACGATGATTCGTCGCGGTCAAATAATAAAGCGTCCGTCGTCTGCGACCTAAATTAAATATACAACATTTGTGAGATTAACAGTCGAGACTGCGAGATCGATATATCTGGCAAAAAATAGAATTAGGTTTGTCCGAACAAGTCGCCATATTGTAACAATATATTAACGAACAAATACAAATACGCAGCCATTAATAACTGTATGATCAGAAATGTGCTATTAGAACGATTTATAATTAATCAATATAAATTGAACAGTAGAAAACTTGCATATTTTATACAAAATTTGTTATTTATATGCATTCATATATTTACATTTTTTATATCTAATCTTTTTCTGAAAAGTTTATATAATTTTAAATACTAAACTTTAGATAATCTTATAATAAAATAGTTTCCAAATGCAATAATATCATTTTTCTCACGATTCATTAACAATATACTATCTTAACTGTCATTACCGTGAATAGTTGTAATTACCCACTCCCTCCTCATAGCTAATTAAATACGTTCTTTCTTATTCTCAATCGACGGAATTGAAGTAAAATTTTAATTATTACGGTGAAAGTTTTATCCATCTATCTTCATCAATTTTTGCTTCTACATTTCTTTTGTTTAAATTCGTGATATCATTATTATTATGCAAAGATTTCTCTGTCAAATCTGTTCTATTATCAAACTATTAAACGGGCATGCGACCATTATCCTGTATAATTCAATACAAATAAAAATATTACATTATAATATAAATTTATATGAGATTACAATACAAAATGATATAATACGAACTAATATTAAAATATACAAACTAATCGTACAATATATATATTGTACATTTTGTATACAAAAAACAATAAATAACATTTGTAAAATATGGTTAATTTCATTCGAAATGAATTACGTAACAATAATTCATAGAAGATATTTTTAGGCATTATAAATTTGCGATTAATTAATAATCATATTATTCTACTTACCAACATGAAAAATCGGCTTAGTTGCCATCTCGTGAAGCAATTGGTCCACATATTTCGAGTCTTCAGAGTATAATTCCAACCTCGAGATTTGTAAATGGAATTTCTCCAAAGTCGTGCTATTTTTCCTGCAATAAAAAATTTTGCTACAATATACTATATATTTTATTGCCATAAAATATATATTTAAATATATGCAAATTTTATATATACAAATTAATAATCTAAATATTTTTGGAGCAATTAACGTTTCTTAATACTCATAATTTCTTTTTTCAATCTTTCTTTTCGTTCTTGCCTAACGATGATTAGACTTCTCGAGATCCAGTCAAATATATAAACAATGTCAAATATATCTAAAAGAATGTGTTTCTTGCTAATCGTGCAGTACATATAAATTTCAAAAAAGAAAGATAAATTGGTAAGTGTTTGATGAAAAATTTTATTATGTCATCAAAACTACATTCACATATATGTAATAATTTAAATAAATGATGTTTTTTCACAAAGTTTATGAATTTGATTTCTAGAAACTTTAATTTTCCTTAATTGTCAGAAAATAATTAACATGTAATAAATTGTAAGACGACCTAACTGGCAAGAGATGGTATTCTATTTAT
>NJRP01000061.1:1038557-1051582 GCA_003063835.1 Aphaenogaster floridana
TATTACTCGTAGAGGACCACAATCCGTATGGTTGATACGTAGTGATAAATAGAATACCATCTCTTGCCAGTTAGGTCGTCTTACAATTTATTACAATTTGGTTTCTCTCAATCTTTATCAATGTATATCTATAAAATATAACCTAATAATAATATCAACTTAAAAATAAAGTTAACAACACAAATAACAATTAGTATACTTTTAGGCATGTGTGCACGCGCGCGTATGTGTGCGTGTGCATGTCTTTTTTAAAATTTAGTTTTTTATGTACATATATATTTAAACTATACAACGATTTTTTTATCACTTTGATTCACAATTCGTGAAAATCAAGATTAAATTAATCACCAGCTTCCACCCCTTCAAGAGTTAAATTTTTTAAGCACAGATTTAGGATGATTTGGGAAGTATTATTATATTCTTCGAGTTTCAATATTTATTATTGAGCATAACATTTCAAGCAAACAGCAAATTGATGATAACATTTCGACATAAGAAAAGGTCGAATGTCAATCGATGCCGGTATCAATTCTAAAAACGTTCATGGCGTTGTAAAAATTCCTGATAGATATTTCTGCGCAAAAATAGGACGAGCAATAAAAATGCAATTCCCGTTGCCATTTTTTATCGATGCTAAAATAAAAGAAAAAAAAATGAGGAGCAAGGCAAAGTCAAGAAACACAAAAAAACATTATGTATATATATATATATACATAATGTTTTTATATTTGTGTTGTATTTATATTATATGTGTTATTTATATATATATATATATATATATATAAATAACACAAATATATAATACAACACAAATATATAATATAAACACAACACAAATTATACAATATAAATACAACATAAATGTAAATACAAAAATCACTTTATAGTTGTATTATTGTCGGAATAAGTTACATTTGGCAGTATCAGAGAAAATGTAAATTTTAAATGAGCAATAAATGAAATACCTATCTAAAAAAAATTTCACTTGTAAATAAAATTTTCATATGTAAGGATATAATTTCATATATCACATTTTATATGTCATATATATTCTATATGTTATAGCGCATTATTTCTCATTTAATAATGTTACATTAAAAAATTCAAGTAAATAGATATATATCATATTTATACATATCATAGTTATAATTATATATAATGTAATATCACAATATATAAAAATTTAATATTATATAAATAAAAAAATAAACGAATATAACTGATTCGTGATCTGAAATTTCATTTGCCATCAATCCGCGAAAATGAGATATTCCACGAGAATAATCGACGGAATTTTATGGCGTGATATCGAGCTCTTGGGAATGGTAAAGAGAGATGGGAAGAACGAAGAGATGGAAAGAAGACCAAAACCATGATGATCGTGAAAATATAATTTGTAGGCATCGTTTGGTCGTTTTAAAATGCATGGAACGATGTTCATGATGCTGGCGGCCTTTGACCATCTTTTTATGTCCTAAGGGTAAGAAGCATCTTATCCGATACGAGGGAAAGATATGTCGTTTCGGTTTTTTCCTACCAAGCACCATTCTTTCGATGTTTCTACTTATAGTTGTGTATGCGAATACATGGAAAAGATATTGTTTATAAAAAAAATTAAATTAATAATGTAACGATGTAATAGTTAAGAATATATACAGCCTAATAAGAAAAATATAATAATTTTATATCATAATTAAATTATAAAATTCTTAGATGATTAGTTATTATTAAATTACAAAAGAAATTACTTTGCAGAATTCGTTAACAAATTATTTTCGAGCTAAAAACTTTCGACAGCATCAAGCTTAAATCGAGTAATTTACTGTGGGGCACATCGGCAGTCTTTTATTAAAATTCATCTCATGGCTTTCTCACTGCTATACCCCTGCTCCCAATCCCATTTCCACCCCCAACCTAAAATCTGAGTACTTGTCGATATCCAGTTACGACGTGTTTCCAATAAAAATCCACCACTTTTGCTAAATAAATCATTATATCGTCGCGTTGCTGAAACTTTCTCATAGTCACATTTCGATTATTCTGTTTTTCTATTAGACTTGGAAGGACAATAGATTTATAATTAAAGAAAAATTATTATAAATTGATTTTGATATGTAGGTTAATGCCAATTTTATTTTGATATCAATTTTAATTGTTTTATTTTATTATTTTTATTTATTTATTTTTAACCAAATTAATATATCAAGTTATTTTATTACTTTTTAAAATTAATTTTGTTTTAATTCTGATTTATGATTATATCTTTTTCTGTATCGTAATTCAAGACATTTGGGCCTGAACGGTGGCCCAAAGATAACTCCGAGAGATTTATATCCTGCCACTGGATGGTTAGTATGCAGCAAGAACTCTGCTATGATGCTTCTTCATCTTTCTTGAAGACGGAAAGTTGATGCGACACTTCTAGGTAAGGATTTTTCATCGTCGTGAATTATATATTATATAAATTATATAATATAACTTTATATTTTATTAATATATACTTTTAAAAGTCATATATATATTTTTTTTTATAATAACTTAATTTACTTAGTCCATTAAATAATTATATAAAACTATATATTATTTTTTATTATATATATATATATGTGTGTGTGGGGGTGTGTGTATATGTATGAATATATTATGTATATATACAAGGTAAGTTTTTTAAATTGACCCACCTAAATATCTCGAAAACAAGACATTTTAGAGAAAAATGTTTCATACAAAAGTTTTGTGACTTTTAGGGGGACATAAGATAGGTCAAACGAAATTTTTCTAGGTGGAGACGTTTCGGAGATTTGAAGGTGACCTTTGATTTTTTAAATGGAATTATATGATTTTTTAAATATAACATGATGCCTCTAGTTATTCCACACATAAAAGTATTAAGGCAGAGTTATCAAAAAAACAAAAGTTTGCGAGAAATTTTATATTTGATTCTGGCATATTTTGACATAAAATATAAAATATCTCGTAAACAATTCATTTTTTGATAACCGTACCTTAATATTTTTATGCACAGAATAATGAGACAAATTAATTGGTGTAAAGAAAACACATGGTTGCCTTTCAAAAAAGATGTATAATTGTAAATTGCAAATTGTATAATTTTTTTTAAAGGTAGTCATGTGTTTTCTTTACACCAATTGATTCATGCCATTATTCTGTGCATAAAAGTATTAAGGTACGATTATTAAAAAATTAATAATTTACAAGATATTTTACACTTTATGTCAAAATATGCCAAAATAAAATATAAAATATCTTATAAACTATTAATTTTTTGATAACTTTACCTTAATACTTTTCTGTGCCAAATAACTAGAGAAATCATATTATGTAAAAAAAAACCATATGATTCCAAAAACAATGGTCACCTTAAAATCTAAGGAACACCTCCACCTAGAAAAAATATGTGTCTAACATAAGATGTAAGTTTACTTAAAACATTTTTCGAATAACAAATAGTTCGGGAGATAATCGCGTGGAAAGATTATAATGGGTCACCCTGTATATAGTATGTTACTATTTATTTTCTGAAATTGCAACATTAGATATATTTTGCAATATAATTCTATTTTTAATATTATTTTATCAAAAATGTCTATATTTTACATATTTTATATTTTAATTAATTTATATTTATCTTCAATTAAAATTCAATTAAATAATAAAATTTAATAATTAAACAGAATTTAATAGAGTTTATAATAGAATTGATTTAATTAGAACAGATTTAACCATTAAATAAATAATTATCTAAATTGATTTGAAATACTGTAGAGACGCACATATGGTTGTGAAAAAATTTTTTCAAGATTTCTCGGAATATATTTTTATTTACTATATGTATATAATTTATGAAACGGACGGTCTTAAGCAGATGTTAAATATTTAATGGAATATTAATTGAAATCAATTCCGATTTCTCCGAAAATCTATTTAACCCTTTAAGGTCCAGTGTACATAATGTACATTCACTTTGTGTTTTTCCCAAATGTTTTGTATTGATAAAGTAGCGTTTCTATCGATATAATACTCTTGATCCGTTTTATATAAAGCTAGATTCTCTATCTCAATTCCTAAAACAATGGTGTTCTTGCTAAACAAGTCACTATTATGATCGTTGATCGTAAATTTTACTCAAACGGAATCGATGCCTGGGCCTTAAAAGGTTAATAATATTTTTACTATCTGCCAACATCTCATACTCAAATCACGAAGGATATAATTTGCGAGATAATTGACAACACAAATTATATAATTCTACTAAAAAAAAAATTACTTATTTGTAGAAAAATAAGAATATTTAAGCATTACAAATAACGTATTCAATATAAATCGGAAAGCATAAATGTTATGGAATATAATATATTTATAGTATATATGCGTGCGTGTATTATTTAATAATGTTAAAATATATGATATCTGTACAAAGTTATTTTTTTACAAAAAGTAACAAAAGGTAAAGTACATACATGCGACCCTGTATAAAAGATTTCATATAAAAAACGCCAACTTTTAGTTGTCACTAAAATCTAATGTAATTATTGTAGTTTAAAAATAGCTTCAGTATTGCACGATACATATAATTACACTATTTTGTGGTGGATTCTGCTGCAAATTTTAAATTATTTAAAGCGTTTCGTCTTAAAACTAAACATAATATACAAAAATTTGGCGTATCCGAGTCGTATTAAATCTAGTTTGAACAACTATATCAAATAATATGATAGGCAGAAGTAATAAGATTATTAATATAAGATTATTAATTTAAAATGTTAAATAAATTTAAATATTTTTTTATTTATGCTATGATTTATCATAATTACTAATTTATATTATTTATTAAATTTATACTTCATAATTTATATTTTTTCCAAATCTAAAAAATTTGCCTCTAAAAATTTTTGAAAGTAATATTTTAATTTTTAAAATACTTTCTTTTTTATTATAGTTATTATATATATGTATGTATATGTATAATATTAAAGCAAGCAAAATAAATCATGTATTATAATATAGTAACGATGTATTTATACAGGGTGTCTTTGGCACTTGTCAGTGCCAAAACTGCAACACTAGATATATTTTGCAATATAATGTCATTCATATTTTATAAAATATAATTAGTATTCTTTAATTATTTATATTATTATTAAGGCTTAAGATAACTAATACTATAAAGACTAAATTAATTTTATCATTTAACCAATTAAAAACTTAAACTTAAGAATACTTGGACTAAAACAATAAGATAAAATTAATAATATGAAGACTAAGTAATACTAACGATAAAACTAAAAATACTAACAATGAGCTAAGACCAAATTAAGATTAAAGAATACTAATTATATTTTATAAAATATGAAACAATAATGTTTTTTCAAAAAACTTGAAACAATTTATTAATTTATTAAAAACTTTAAACAGAATAGAGAACATTAAACAACATTTATTTCTCAATTCATGTTTTCTTACGAAAGCAACTTCAATACTCTGAAACCACTCGGAATCGGACATATGTTTATTAGATAGGGTTTATTTTCGACTTGTTTTCTCCTGGAGCTGCTGTATCAGTTTTGACACAGAGACACCCTGTATATGTTTTAACCCCTTCACAGTGTATGTAACATATGTGCACAGAAAAAAGACGTGCCACCAGTGTGTAATTAATGTGCATATAGGTATGCACATCTTGAAAAAAAAATGATTTACCCTTTTGCGATTTGTATGAAACTTGGTATCCTATGGTTTTTGAGGTCGCTGAATCCGAATATAATATCAGAATTTCAAAATTCAAAATGGCGGATCGAAGTTTGAAAAAATAATTGGATTATTATAAAAATGATTAGCCTAAGGTTTTCGAGGTCGCTGAATTCAAATGTGATATCACAATTTCAAAATTCAATATGGCGGATCAAAATTTAAAAAAATAGTTGGATTGTTACAAAAATTCAGCGAGCTTGGAATCCCTAAGATGCCATATTTAGACCTTTTTTCAACTTCAGTCCGCCATTTTGAATTTTGAAATTCTTGATACTAAAATCATTACAAAAATCTAAGAAACTTTTTTTTCACACGTGGTGGTACATCACGTTTGGTTTTAAGAACAAACTTTAAAATTTGCAACAGAATCCACGGTAGAATAGTGCAATTATATGTATCGTACAATACTGAATCTATTTTTAAAGAAAATATTTTTACAATGATTATATTACATTTTACTGATAACTACCAGTTAATTTTTTATATCAAATTTTTTGTACGGGAAGCACGTGTACTTAGGGGCCGTTTTCTTATTTTTTGTAAAAAGATTTTTGTACGGGTATGGTTTTTTTTAGTAACATTAACAAGTATATTTAAAAAAAATAAAACTAATTTTGAATTTGCTGATATATTTCTAAAAGCCTTTATCATACTAGCGGACGAGTCGCTCTGCCAATACAGATTCAAATTGTTCGTGCGACTTTTTTCCATTCTGCACGTACTGCTGATTTCAACAAAACCTGTCAAACGACATCTGTCAAAGAGACAGTATCGTATAGACCACGAAAGCTGTTAGCGCTTAACTTTTTAGAGTCCCTAGAAGTAAGAGTGGACAATCTTGTCCTTTTTCATTGTTCTGAAGCAATATGATGGATTAATTAATGTCTATCCCTACTTAACACTAAAGTACAAGCGGTCATATTTCCTAACCGTTTTTATTTTTTAAATTAATATCTTCTTGCATAAAAGATAAAATCTTGAAATTTTTTGGCTCTTTATGTGTTATAAATTAATAAAAAGTTAAAAACTTGAAAAGCGTATCTTTTGCTCAAGAAATAGAATATTAACTTGAAAAATGGAAATAGTCAAAAATACCGCTCGGTACTTCTAACATTAAACACCATTAGCGCACATGGATTTGATCAAATAAAAAAAATAGATATTATTTACCTTTTTAAATAAAATTATTTAAAAATTAGAAAATAATACAATTTAATATTATAACATTATTTAACAATAAAGTGCATTGCCATAGTTTTACTATCAAATACTGGTTTTTTTTAATACCGATTCTTTCTTGCTCAGTATTCTTATTTGAAATCGGATGAAATATATCATTAGTTTATTAAATACATTATATGACAATTTTGTAACGTGTAATTAAGGACGCAACAATCAGTCATTTTCTGCAAAATAATAAACTTTAAAATATTATTTTTTATTTTAATGCTTGTACAAGAGTTGCCCTTTTCTTAATTTCTTTTATTTCGATAAATTAATCATGTACAGTCTTGCTTATTTATACCAGTTAAGATTTAAATATGAATAAAGAGAATCAAAATGTTAGAGTATAGTGTTGTTGCGCAGCTCATGATGTTAAATATCATCGCCACTTTGCTTCACAAATACAAAACATTTATCCAGACTCTTATTTCTAAGAACTCTATTAACTTTTGATACTACACTGCACCTTGATGTCAAAAATAGAGAACGAAAATTTGTCCGACATAAACGTTTCTTAAAATTTACATGTTTGAACTTAGCTTGAACTTACGATATTTCCGTTCATAGGACACGGATAGGAAAACACTTTTCTGGAATAATTTAAACCCCAGCTATCGATTGAGAGTAGCTAGAACTCAATCAATTCAGCAGTTATTGAAATAAGAAAATATGTGCTAGGTTCATCAGTGGTTTGCGTAAATAGAGCCACACAAACCTGTTGTGCGTGAAATTGACGCGAAACACTATCGTGTTTCTTGATATATCTATATTAAAAGATAATAGATATATATAAATATTTCCAATACATAATTATTGACAATATTAATATCGATCTTTGCTTAGGTTGTCCTCATGCTTGTCAGTTTAATATTGGCTATTAATTACAGGAAACACTTTATAGATCTTTTTATCTAATAATATTGTTAAATAAATTATTTTAATAAATTATTTTAATAATTTCTTTTATTTATGTTAACGCAAAAATAATATTAATTTAGATCAAAATAAAATAAAACAAATTTTAATTATAATTATTTCAAAAATAGTATTATATAAGAAAGTTTAAAAATTATATTTAAATGTAATTATTATCAATATATTAGAACAGATATCTACAGTCAGAATATAAATAATCATAAAGTATATTAAATCCTAATTGGGAGTATGATTTGATCTCAAAAAGACACTAAATATGTAAGAATTATTATTTTATTTGTTGAAAAAGATCCTTATAATAAAATTGGATCAAAATCATTATTTAAATAATAGCATATCTTTGATATATCTTTATATATCTCTGATATATCTTAGACATATCTTTTTGATATATTTTTAACTTCCTTTCTAGTCTACGAAATGTCTTTAAAATACTTACAATTCATATTTAATTATAAATAAGATTTCTTGCCATAATTACAAATAAGACTGTTCTGCCATTAGTTACTTTTACAAAAAAGTTGTTTTGTAAAAAAGAAATCTTTTTACAAAAAATGTTTCCAAAATACGAGTATATATAAAAAATATCCTTACAATTAATATCTACTTAAAATTTATGATATAAATTAATTAATTAATTATCATCTTCTTATGACCAATGAATTATCAAATCTTAGGCTTCTCAA
The DNA here is from genome assembly GCA_003063835.1 of Aphaenogaster floridana. Lineage (NCBI taxonomy): Eukaryota > Metazoa > Arthropoda > Insecta > Hymenoptera > Formicidae > Aphaenogaster > Aphaenogaster floridana. The sequence goes on from NJRP01000061.1 coordinate 1,047,176, forward strand.
GACTCCAAAGTAGCAAACAAATGCGATGGCTAATTAAGAATTTCATGATTAAGCTACTTCCCTCCCCCCTCTCACTCTCTCTCTGTCTATCTGTCTGTCCGCCTGTCTGTATGTCTGTCTCTCTTGCAAGGGACGTCGTCGACATCGACGTCGACGATGTCGTCACAACGTCATCCTGTCTCTCGAACTGCAAACCGAATCTCTAGATTGAGTTCTCAGCGAACACACGTGCGAGCGAAACTAATCCGCGACTTCTTCCTCTCCTCCCTTTTCACCCACCTCCCTCCCTATTCCTTTCTCGATGTCGATGTCGGAAACTCCGTCGAGACTAAGTCTTAAGCCTGGTTCTCATGTATAACGCGTAGCGATCCTGAAATTAGCTCAGAAAGGAGAGGTTTCTACTGATAGTATTATTGGATTCGTAGATACTTAGATCCCTGGCTTCCGGTTTTCCTAAACCCACAAAGTTTCCAGATCCTTAAATTCTTCTTTAATAAAAAATTTAATAATTGTGGAATATTGGAAAAATTGAATAATTTAATAATTGGATAATAATGAGAAAATAACGAGTTTCTCCACTCGCTTTTCGTTTCTGCATCCGAAACTTGTATCAAAATCGAAAATGCAATCAGAGACAGAAATTCGAGGGAGATAGGATGTATGCAAAAATATAAACGGCAAACTGAATTAATGCGAATCGTGTGTGGACAAGACGTAATCAGTCGCAGCGTGCGCACATGAAAGGCTGACCTAAGCCTTCGTTATTGCACATGTACGCGTCCGTGAAATTGCATTAGCGATCGCGTGCATATTGAGAACGAAAGCGAGCGAGATTGTATATAGTATCTGTAGCATAATTCGTTAATACGAATATGAATCAATAGTTTAACGATCTTTAAATCTGAAATATTTAAGATAATTAACTATAAACATCATTAATGATCTTTATAGTTAATATCAAAGAAGATATTAATATGAAAAAATGACTTATGTATATATGTTTTTAGTATATTAAATTATAAAATTAAAATAATAGTTTTATAATGTATATGTTACTAATTACTAATAATAATGTGTAAATAATTTTATTTTTTATAAAATTGTAAATTCTATGTGTGTGTGTGTGTGTGTGTTTTAACATAATGTTAAATCTTCAGTTTAATCAAATTTATAAAAATATTATAACAATTCGTTTTTGAATGTCTACAATTTTCGGAGAAATAGTGCGATTTCATATAATTTAGTGCCAAAAAATGCGATTTTATATAGTTTTCCAGAAAATAAAGCGGTTCACGTCGAGAGATTCTCAAGTGACGTCCGTCCGTCCATTGCTGCGATGCATAATGCATACGATGCACTTTCTCACGTGATCTCGCAACGGAGGAAGGAAATATCACCACAACGCCACTGGGGAGAATATCAATTCTGTGAGAAGATATCAATGGCAAATCGCGGATTCAGAGATGTCACTTCCTCGATTTGCGGATTCTGTCCTCGCTGTACCATGCCCCCCCCCCAAATTTCACGATGCATCTCAATCTGCTTCTCAAAAACAGTAAAATTTATCCTAAAGATAAGCTTTATAAAATTATAATAAATTTTATCGATATCCAATAAATATATAATTAATTAGAATGCATTTTGTATATGTATAATTTCATATTCATATATATATAATTAATTTTATTATAAATTTACATATTAAATGTATTTTACATTTTTATATTTTTTAATATTTTATCATATTAAATATACATATAATACATTATACATTATATAATTATATGCATAAAGAATCATATAGAATAATAATCATAATATAATTTTATAATTAAGTTATATTTATTTATATAAAATATATAAAAATAATTATTAATTTTACAAATTTTAAAAGATTTCTTTCAAAAACAAAATAGAAGAAAAAATTTTACACTATATTTTTTGTTTATTTTTTTATAAGAAATTACTCTCCCCAACTCCATTTTTTAAATTGTATTATCAATTCACAAAGACACACTCGTATAATATTATTAAAATAATATTATTTATAATACGGTTTAAAATAATATATTTTTATCATTTTATAATATATTTATATATTAGATATTATATATTTGTGTGATCAATTAGCTCTATTTATCTACATACAATGAGTGATTACTCATTACAGCTACTAAAAATAAAATTTTTTTAGTATAATATGTACATAAGAGTACTCCACTTTAATTATTTCGAATAATTATTTTTTATTTGATTACATTTTATTCCTTTCTAGATTATAGCTCTATCTACTTTAGAATGTAAATTGGTGGAAGAGTATTTAGTCAACCACGATTTACGTTGACCGACTTTATCAACTATTTTAATCCTTCTATACTATGATTTACATCATTATCAATGGCTCATAGCACACTATAATAGTACGCACCGTTGATAAACCGTAAAACATTCTTAATTAAAATGTTAATGATGATGATAATAATGATAATAATAATAACGATAATTATAATCACATATGTATAATAGGATATAATGAAAATTTAACATAAAAAATATAATGAATATATATAAGTACCGAAAATTGCTAGAAAGAAAAAAAACGAAAAAATCTCATATTTTGTCTAAAGAGAACAAATGTTATGCATAAAATATAAATTTATAAGTAAACAATAGGAAAAAAACTGTATTGCTATCATTTCTATAATTGTACATTAAAAAATCGTATAAATTGACGAATCTAAATAAATTAATAATAATATAATGAAAAAGAGATTTTATGCCCATAAAAACTATGCTTGACGCTACTGATCATAGGAGCGTATGATAAATCTGAAAATAGATAGAATTTTGTAAGCATTTTCTATGTAGATACGCAGATCCAGATATACGAATACATATATACAGGGTGATGAAAAATTAAGTAAATTTGTGTGATGAAAGAAGGGACCAATATAAGCATTTTAAATATAGGAACCATGGGTCGACGACGCTTCGTTACGGCGTGACGGGCGTTTAATTGAATCGTTACAACGCCTGCGATTAAATGATTTTATTCCGTCAATTTGACATGTTTACAATAAATGTTCAAAGTTACGACCGCCAATGTTACGACAAAAGTCAGAGCAACAAAGCAGTAACTACCGCGTTCTTTGGAATATTTTGGGCATGTGTCGGATGGTTTCAGATCCCTCAACGATGCGACCAGATCCTCTTTGGATTCGACTTGTTTGGAATAAATCATACTTTTCATTGCATCCCAGAAGAACAAATCCAGAGGCGTTAAATCTGGTGACCTTGCAGGCCACGTCACAGGTCCACCCCGCCCGATCCATCTGGCGCCCGTCACGCCGTAACGAAGCGTCATCGGTCCATGATTTCTACTTAAAATGCTTATATTGGTCGACTTTCTTTCATCACACAAATTTATGGTACTTAATTTTTCATCATCCTGTAGAAACACGTCTATAATGGGAATATATAAGTATGATAGCTAACAATTTTCTTAGAAAAATAATTCAATGATAACTCGTACGTAAGCAGGTGAATTCAAGTGATAGAAAGAACGTTGTTGTGATGCAAAACACAAGTATTTAAATTGTTTATAAACGTGCTTTAGTATTTAAACAATATACACTTGTATATACGAGAATATTAAGGATAAGTTAATAGTAAGAATAGGTAAAAGATATAGTACCTAAATAGTCTTCTCTTTTTATATATTACCGTTTATAAGAGTTCGGAAACGTTAAGTATCTCGATGAAACAAATCGTAGAAAAATTTTCAAAAAAGCATTTTAAAGAGAAGAGATAGAGCTTTAAATCTGTTTTTTTTAGTTTCTCTATGATATTTTGTTCCTAAATTACATAAAATTGAAAATTTGGATTTTTCTCAATATTTTTCTTTTACTTCAGAGTATTATAGTTTGATAAAATATTATTGGACAAAAATGAACAAAAAAGCATTTTAAAGTAGGCTTTCTAACGTTTTAAAATGCTTTTTAAAAAAAATTAGTTCAATGATTTCTCGCAATGATATCGACTTTTGTGTAAAAACTAATTTTTTATAAAATGTTTGAATGTGTGCGTGTGCGTGTGCGTCGGCGTGCGCGCGTGTCATGATTCATATCATATTATTATATATAAAATATAATTAAATATATAATTAAATATGGTAAAACTGCAGAATTAGGGCCTATACGAGAAATCAATTGAGAGGTGGTACATTTTATGTATTTTTACCTCCTGAATCCAAAAATGTTGATAGAATTTGGGGGTCGCTTGTATTTTCTAAGATATCGTCATGAAAATGAGAAAAAAATGCTGTAATATTAAGGGCGACCTCACCGATTTCAATGACCTTGATATATGTTATCAAGGATATAATTCTGAGTAACTTTTTCTTATAAC
>NJRP01000061.1:1060687-1118937 GCA_003063835.1 Aphaenogaster floridana
CTTCTCAAAGGAAAAGGAGGATAAACCTTGCTTTTTTATAAATAAAATTGAATATTTTTTTTACATAATTTGATGCTTCTCATATATCATTCTGCCTATACAAAAATTAAGGCAAGATAATGGAAAAGTAAATATTTTAATATGCATTTCACACACACACACACACACACACACACACACACACACACACACACACACATATAATATTGTTTTTTCACTAACTTTAATGCTTTTATCAACAATTTCGAAGAATTTTGCGTCATACGTCAGCAAGTGTTTGTTTTCTCAGATCATCAAAAATAAAATCACATAAAAAGTATATGTATAATATTCTGTTTTACACATAAAAGTAATCTTGATATTTTATATATAATATTTTCAACAATAAATCATTTTTAAAAAGAATGTTATATGTTTGTAATTATGTGCTAACAATTGCTGTTAGGATTTAACGACACAAAGTCATTTAAGTTTAAAAGAGCATAAATATAATTAATTTGCCAATTTTTAAATTTATTTTGGAAATAAAGATCCATACAAAAAAGTTTTCAGTTTATTTTTTATGAAAAATTACTTTCTCTTCAATAATATTATCAATTCAAAATCATCCAATATATTAAAAATAATCATCATAGTAAATAAAATAATTATATCATAGTAAATATATATATTATTATTACAAATAGAAAATAGAATTATGAAAACTCATATTATTAAGTGTAAAATTCAACTCAATTTCTGGAGTTTAAAATTTACATTTTCTTTATACCTTTTTTACATTTTGAACTACAGTCTCTAAATATTAGGAGAAGCAAAATCAATTTCCCATGTTTCTCTTTGCTTCAATCCCGATCACATATGACAATTTGGACAGGCAAGCGGGTTCGAGAATAGGCAATACTGTTTGCCGGAAACTGACGAGACAGAGAGGCTGCTATTGACCTAATTTCGGCTCATTGTGTATAAACCGAAACTAACCGAGCGAGAATCCGACGGTTCTATAGACGATCTATAGACCTATAGATCTTGTTAGTCGTCTATAGCATTCTAATCTAATTAATTTTGATTCTAGTATACTAACGACTATGTAAACGTGATGTAAAAAATATGTTTTATTGAAGTAACAGATCTAAAAAAAAATGATACACAGAATATCGCAGAATTAAAACTCGAATTTTATCTCTACCAAGTTTTTGGTTCTATTTATTAAAATATTCTATTATATACGAAAATATATGATAAATAATAATAAAACAAAATAAACAAGAAAATAGTCGAAGATATTTTGACTTAAAATTCTCGACATTTTCTTTGTCTATCATGGATCGGTTATTATTCTTATCATTCTTATTTGATAAGCGACGATAAGAAGCGGTACACTTGTTTACGACCTCGTCGGGCGTACATTTAATTCCAATAACGAATGTGTTTTCTATTGCGAAATCTTAAATATAATTAACATGAAAACAATAAAACAGTATTCCTTTTGTACATAAAAGTATATAAAAAATTTCATTTAACAATAATAATATTAGCATTTTTTTATACTTTAGGAAATCTTTTTTGTAAACAATAAATTATCAATTATTTCTGTCGATATTTTATGTATATAAAAAGTTACTAACTATAATATAACAGAAATAATTGATAATTTATTGTTTACAAAAAAGATTTCCTAAAGTATAAACAAATGCTAATATTATTATTGTTAAATGAAATTTTTATATATATATATATATATATATATATATATATAAATAGAAAATAGAAAATATGCTTTATATTTTCTATTACACATATTCTTTTTATTTATGTATAATATATTTTCTGTTATATTTTATAATTATGTAATTTGCAATATGCAATTATACATCTTTTTTGAAAGGCAGCCATGTGTTTTCTTTACACCAATTGATTCATGTCATTATTCTGTGCATAAAAGTATTAAGATACGATTATCAAAAAATTAATAGTTTACAAGATATTTTACACCTTATGTCAAAATATGTCAGAATAAAATATAAAATATCTCGCAAACTATTGATTTTTTGATAACTTTACCTTAATACTTTCATATGCCAAATAACTGGAGGAATTATAATATATAAAGAAAATCATATGATTCCATTAAAAAAAATAAAGGTCATCTGGAAATCTAAAGACACCTCCACCTAGAAAAAACCTGTGTCTATCATGAGATGTCCCCCTCGAAACAGAGCAAGTTTTACTTGAAACATTTTTCAATAAAATCATTGATTCGCGAGATATAGCACGGACTCCTTTAAAATGAGACACCCTGTATAATAAAATAAAAATATATAATAAAATTGTGTTTTAATTAAAAAATAAACTAATTATGAGAAAAAACAATTTAAAGTACAGAAATTTCATGCGTTTGTAAATAGAATCATTAATTTCTTTATTCACCGATTTTATTTATAATTAATAAATTTTTATAAATTATTTCATGACAGGATATCGGTTATACTATGCAACTGGTATATCCAGTTTCGCGGATATGATAATCCAGTTTATCCATGCGTGTCGCAATTACATAACTGTATTTCTAATGGACGATCGACTCCAAGTTACATTTCGTGCGTGTATGTGTGTTGTGTGTGTTTTAGTCACGAAAAAGTTGTAGAAGTTATGCATTGTGACTGTCTTTTATGCTGGTTATTTATTTTAATTTTGTTTATTTAATTTGTTTCTATTATTTAATTTTAATTTATTAAAAAACCTTGATTTTATAAGACTAATTCTAGTAAGATTAGCTTATCTGAAAAATTTTAATGTCTCAAAAATGTCTATAATGAAACAATAAAAATCTATTAAAAATTAGATTCTGTCTTTACTCATCGAAAAATGTTATGATCACTCCAATGATCGTTGCAATTATTTTTCATAGCACTACGTAATATGCATAAAATATATTTCCTTCTTGATTCAGCGATTTTACGTTGGTTTCTGATTGTTACCGAATGAAATCGCGCGATAAGGATTAATAGAATTCGTTGGTGGGAAATTAAACAACTGACAAGGTTTTATGATTCAATCATCTTCGATTCATATTTTATTTTGTTTTTTTTATATTAAAAATATTGGCATGTCTTTTGATTAGCATGGATATAATATATATATATATACATCAAAACTCTATAACTTTTATTTTACGAGCGCAACGTTCGTTAGAAATGTGATCGATCGACCGTGAAATGTGGATATGTGATAGGAAGTAACTATATATAAACAAAAATTCTTCTTTAATTTGATTGTAAAGAATTATGAATTTTCTTTTACTCAAAAAATTTTTTTATTGTACTCACTAATAATGTAGACCCAAAATCTTGCTAACCAATATTATATAATATATATATATATATATAAAATTGTATATAATATATAAAAATTAAATAAATAAAGTTTCAATTAAAAATTAAATTAATAATAAAAAGTAATAGATAAATTAAAAATTAACATTCACTTATTAATATTATGTATAGTACTATACATAATCATATCATATATATATCATAAACAAATATATAACGATATAAATATTTAATCTATCTTATTTTTATTTTATTATTTATACTAATTCTTTTTTTTAAATTATCTACATTTATTTTGTTAGTAGTGTTATATAATTTCATTATTTATATCAATTCTTTTATTTATTTATATATATATTAATTTTATTTATCGAATTATTATAATTATAATTTTAATATTCTGTATGCATATTAATTTTTCTCTTTCTATTTCTAAGATTAATATAATAATGACGTAGATGCATTATCGTAAATCGCATTACAGCGAAAAATGTAACTTCGCTGAATCACATGTAACAATCGTTATAGTTATCTCCGTAAGAATTAAATTTGTTTGTGTGTTAAATAAAATTAATAGATTCACAATAATCGCGACAAAGAAAAATATAGCAATTGAAAAATTATTTATATAGATCTTATTTTATCTTGTGATTTTATACAGTAAGAAAAATAATTGGTTGTACGGATTAAATTTGTATTGTTGTTGATCCAATGTTTGATTCAACAATTATTAAGTTGCATTAAAAAAGATATAACTTATTCATGTCAGCCATCAAAAATTTTTAATCAAGAATTAGTTAATTCAACTAATGTTCAGTTAAATCAATTAATGTTTAGTTGAACGTATCGAACTAAATATTTTAGTTGAATGAAACACATTTTGCGCTTTTCAAACAAATTTTTTCTCAGTATAAGTATCATCGTTTAATAGATAGAAATAAAATAAAATTTGCAATGACGCTTTAATATAGAACATGTCCGCATTTCAATGTAATTATCTTCTAAGTTGGTGTTAAGTCGACAAGATGGCAGTGATTCGGTAAAGCATACATTCCTCTTATTTTTCCGGATCAGTATTGTTTCCTTCGATCGAGATCGAGATCATTTCCGATCCCACAACGTCAATTCCCGAGAAAGCGTGGGAATTTTTTCCATCTGTTAGACGTTCTCAATTGGTGAGATAGCCTTATCCGTTCTCTTTACCTCAAATATTTCAATTCTCACTTTTATGCTATATTATCTATTCCTCCCCTTCTGATAAAATGGCCTATTGAATAATTACATTGTACAATTACATATATGTATAATTACATTGTCATTTTATACAATTACTGTTAAGAAGCGGTTCAAAAAGGAGCCAAAATCAATCACTCCTAGTTATTCTAGACTTTTATCATTAAAAGTAAGTTTCCATAAAAATTATTACACTCGGTTTCAACATTAAATTTGGTTTTACTATTATTTATCTCGTTAGCCTCCACCCAAAAAATTAAAATATATACAAAATGGATTTTTTTTTATTGACTTTGACAATTCGGACAACTTCATCAGTTTTATCATACCGGGCTCAACAGATTCTCGTGTTGAAACGAAGAATTAATTATGTTTATCTTTTATGTTATTTTAAATTTTGACAATGTTTGAATGTTATAACCTAACTTTCCGGAAAGATACATTTTATTGTACATTTGACTTGTATTCGTTTTTTATCCATTTTATACTATTTTTATCTAATTATTTTATTTTTTTATTGTTTAACTAATTTCTTTAATTATTTATTTAATAGAATTTTAATTATTTAATAATTTTTTTTGCGCTGAAAACGACTGAAGAAGACTGTGAAATCGAAACATCCCGTTTATTTTAATATTGGACAAATATAATTACATCTCTATCTTGCTCGTTATTGACTTTTTAATTATTTGTATTTGCCTATTAAAGAAATTTCAAAACCCTAAAAGCAACAGAATATTTTTTACAATAATAAAAAAAATATAATATGATGGCACAAATAAAAAATCTAAAAGGTACCATTTTATCAGGCTGTTTGATTCAAAATGTCACTAACAATTTTCAAGTAATTTTCGAGAGAAAATTGAATACATTGTGTGTATGCTTGTTGTATCCATTACTATTTTTCATATTTTAGGTATTTTTTAAAACTAAAATTATACTTCTATAAAAAGTATGTCACATTAATATATGTGATAACAGTTTCACTGCAAATTCAAGCATGTTATTTTTACACACATAACCATTTAAAAATGACACATTTAACTGAAGCCCTTTTTACATGTTTCTTGTTTTAGGTTACGTTAATTTAACACGTTTAATCGTATTAAATTAAAAATTAATACGTCTAATCGTGTTAAATGACATGATTTAAAACAACAAAATTGTGTAAAAAGAGCTTCAGCTAAAATAACACGCTGAATTTAGTGTTGTCAAAAAATTTTAACTTAATAATTTCTTTATAAAATTGTATATGAGTATAATATTATTTTATAGGCTTATATATTTAATTTGACAACATTAGCAACTACTTGTTAATAATTAATTAATTAATTAGATAGTCACAATCATAACACGAGTTAACAAACAGTCACAGTCAACAGATCGATGAACAAATAAACGGATATATTAAAGTTAACAAATGTTAATGAAGTTGACAAATTTTAATGATGATTTAAATATTAATTAATTTGTAATTTAATTATACGTTGCATTACTAATATGTGGAATTAATATCTGCGTTTAATTTTTGAAATGTTTTATCATTATTGAATGCAAGCAGTATTCCGAGAATTAGCCGCAAGATGACACGAGATGACGAGAAACGCTAACGTAACACACGATGAATGGACACATGCTGATGACGCATTTCCCTTCGTAATTCACCATGATCTAATGCGCTTCATGGTTTCACGTACGTAATACAATAATGAATTTTAGAGAAAATGGAAGAAAATATGTGTAACGACTTTCATTTTATTATGAAAATCTGAAATTGATCCTGCATCAAAAATATCTATAAAAATATCAAATAATGTTTAAACAATTTGCCATTGTATTATTGTAAAATAAATCGTTTTTTATATAATTATATTTCAGAGTAAATTTTAGCGGATTTTACTTCAGCAAAATTTTATTAGTATTTTAAATAAAGGATATATAAAATATATTTTTCTATAAACTTAATGTCAATTTTTTGTCAGCAGAATGTCGATTTTTTATAACTTTGAGTTTGTAATTTAAGATTGTATAATATCATAAAATCTCCTTCAAATTATTCAAAAAACTAAAACTAATTTTGTTCATTATTGTCTCAATCTGAAGCTTAATTCGAGAAAAGTAATGTAACAAAAATGAAAATTCTTGGTGTCTATTGATTAAAAAAAATCTCATAGTATTTGTGTAATTAATTTCGCTCTTTTTTAATTTTATTAGATAGCGCAATTCTGTGCGCTATCTTTAATAATTACATGTCATCACGGAAATAGGGCGCCGTGACTGCAATCATTGCGTTTCCGCCATCGCTGTGTAATCACGTTCATAATGCATTGAAACAACCTTCACGCCTCACGAAATATATAACAGTATTAATAAAGAAAGTATTTGAACTTTATAAAGAAATATAAATTATTAAGTTTCGATTTCAATATTAATAATAGAGAATTGAGAGAATTTATCAAATTCTCGAAAAATATTCGTTAAAGAAAAGTCACAAAAATTAATGAACAAATGTTTTCCCATTTGTCTATTTTCCAATAACAATTTATCCAAAAGTATCATTGAAATAATGAAGTGAAAATCATTTCAGGTAGAACAATGATGTAGGATCAAATAGACTCAACAACAGCTTTTATATATGCGTTCTGTACCACGCGATTATAACGAAACGTAATTCCACCGTTCCACGAAGGTGCCATGGAACATCGCGCACCTGTACCAACAACATTTCCATTGTATATGTGTGTACGTAAACAGGTACACACGCATGTCGAGATTACGTATGTTCGTTCTGACTGTCATCGGTATAATTACGTTTGTAAACGGCAAACGCACTCGTGCATGCGCCGCTGACTCGCATCCCGCAACGCCTAAAGCCGCACTCACATCGAAGAAGAGAAGATTGTAGAGAAATTATCAAAAATTGTACTTTGAGAAGATCATATGAATAAGCAAAGAAATAAGACGAGATGGACAAGTTTAAATCTTAGTGGAGAGTGAATTTTATTACACATTTAGGAGAGACTTACTTTCGTTACCATGTAAAGATAATTCTATTAACAACGAAAAATGTTCTGAAAGAAATGAGAGACTTTAAAATTTATTAAAAATTTAAAAAAAAAAGGTAAAAAGGTTGTATTAATTAAGTAATTTAAATATTAGAAATTTCCTCTCGTGACTTTAGTAAAATCGGTCGTTGCTACGAATAAGTATTCTATATGATTAAACAAGTTGAAAATAAAGAAAATATTTAAGAAATGTAAAAAAATAAAAACATAATGTAATATACATATGTTTCTCATATGGATTCTATTTTTCGCAAAATATAATTTCTAAAATCTCTTTTTCACGAATGTCAGTTGACATTTTTGATATAATATTTGCACTATGATATTCAATAAGAATGTTTGCTATGAATTTCGTTACTCACTTCAGTGTCATTTTCCTCAGTTCTCCGATCGTTGGATTATATTCCCGGTCCTCTCCACTAATTCTTGCCACTCCTTCGTCAACGTTTACCCCATATCCGTTCACCACTAACTCCATCAAATCCGTGAAATCATCGTGTTTTCTCATCGTCGATGACAATGGTGTCATTTCGCTTTTCCCAGATTTATCAATGGTGGGCGTTACATCGCTATTAGCCTGTTCGCGACTGCCGTTACCTCGTTGAAGAAACCTCCGACGGAAGTTATTGTAGACGGTATCGGCGTCCGGATCGCCGATTCGGACTCGAGCATGGCTGGGGTTCAAATGATGGCCACTGTAGCCCAAGTCCATCTGCAAATCCATCACCAGCAGCAACGTGAACACAATGGCGAGCGCACTCAGACATAACACTAACTTGTCGCGAATACGGATAAGTCTGACGTTTAGCCTCATTTTGGGATTTTTATGGGATCTTTTGTTGATTGGTCTATCTCTCTTCTCACTTTCCAATAACTTTCGCTTAATTAATGGCAATTGGGAATTATCCGATTGATGATCTATAAGAACGGAAGATTTCTGAATCAATCGTTGGTTATTCAAAGATTCAAGATTACTAATTATCTTTGATGTAGACAAATTATTGGTATGTATCTTGGATGGATTCTTTAACACTTTTTTGGGGATTTTTATCTTTGTAACCAAGTCTTCTGTCTTCCAGAATGGGTCCTTCAAGATGTTCTTTTTTTCGGGATCTTCTTTAGAATATACTATTGATGGTAATCGTGGCTTTACAGAATTATCAAATTGATGATTTATAAGATCAAAGGAGTTTTGCGAATCTCTTTGAATTAATCGTTGATAATATGGAGCTTCAAGGTTATCAATTATCTTCGAATTATTGATATCTATTTTAGTAACTGGATTCGTCAAGGTTTCTTCCAAATCTTTTATTTTAATGATTGACTTTTCTAATTTTTGCACTTTTTCGGATTTTTGCACTTTGGTGATACGGCATTTCAAATCCTCATCAAAGTTTTTTACTTTAATTACTGGATTCTCTGGGTTCTTCTTAGAATCTTTTCCAAAATTCGAACATTCTGATGTACACTTTCGAACACTTTCAATGGACCCCGAAATGGAATCAGTTTGTGAAACTTTTTCAGAAATATTTATTAACTGTTCAGGACAAGCGGAAATCTTGAAGATCTTAATATGCTCTTTGGTTGGTTTCGCGATTGACTGACGTTCCGCATAGCGATTTGAAACCATAAGTTTACATTTCACGACCGAATCGTATTTATCGGCTGACCCGCTGTTATCGGATCCTGTTGACTCTTGACCCGGCCAATCCTCCTCCGGCGGAGGCGACCGCTTCACTTTACAGATACTATTGCTTCCTTTTCGCACTTTCTTCTCAGATTCCGGAAGAACCTGCTGAGTGTCTTTCGGAAGACAACGTCTGTGAGCGATAGATGATTTATAAGAGAGATTTATTGAATCGCTTCTAACTTGTTTAGGTCTTAAAGAAGGTATGGATGTTGCTTGATCGTCAACACTAGTTAAACACAACGAATCCTTCTTTTTCAATGAAGAATTGTTTTGAATGGTCTTTCTTGTTGGTTGCAATAACTTTTCTTCTTTTTCGGTTGAAGAAATATCTTCTTCGCTTAGGGAGCAAAGCTTTTTTGTCAAAGAAAAACTATTCTGGGAAATTTTGTTTGTTAATTGCGATAATACGTCTTCTTCAGGAATGTCTTTCTTTTCTTCAGACAAAAAAACATCTTGCTTAACTGAAAAAATGACTTTCCTAGCGGGAGAATGAAGATTCCTCGCCAATGAGGAATTTTCTTGGATGTCTCTTTCTATTAATTGTGATTGTAGAACTACATGGGGAGGAATGTCGTTCTCTTTCTCAGCTAAAGAAATAAGATCCTTCGTCAATAAAGAATCATCTTGAATGATTCTTTCTGTTAATTGTAATTGTAATGGATCATTAGTAATGTTTCTCTGTGATAACAGAGAACTTTTGGCTGTCAACTGTGAAGTTTTCTCCGAATCTTCCTTTACTAAGAATACGTTTTCTTCAAAGACGTTCTCCGACAATTTTAAACTCTTTTGAATGCCTTTTTTCGTCAATTGCATTAGTGGGCTAACCAAAATATTTTCTTCTGTTAATAGCAGGTTGTCATCAACATTTTTATTTATTAAATATGAATTCTTTTCAGGAATACTTTTTGTCGGTAACGGACTCTCTTGAACACACTTTTTTAAGAATAATTTAGTTTCTCCAATACTTCTCGTTGTCAATTGAGAGATTTCGTTAGTTACATTCTTCTGGATATTCTTCTTTGATGACAATAAATCTTTTCCATTGCCTTTTTGCGTCAATTGTTTTTCAAGATCTGTCTTCGTCAACAAAAACTCTTCAGCATTCTTCTTTGGCAACAGAAGACTTTTATTAACGTCTTTATTGGTCCCCTCTTTCTTCAATAAAGAATTGTCGTAATTATCTCTTTTCACTAATGTTGCATTCTCCTGATCATGTGTTTTGGCTAATAGTACTTCTTTTTGAATATTCTTCTTCACCAATAATGGGCTGTCCTCAATATCTGTCTTCAACAATCGTGGACTTTCCTGTATGTCTTTTACTAATACTGGACTTTGGCGATTTCTGTTAGCTTTCCTTTGAATATTTTTCTCTAGAGACAATGGAGTTTCCTTAATATCTTCCTTTAAATTTCTTCTTATATCTTCTTCCTTTTCTAATATTAAATTCTGCTCATTGTTCGTATTATCCAATAACGTTTTCTCTAAAATATTCTTTCTCAATAACAAAGAATCTTCCTGAACATCCTTCCTCAAACTTGGATTCTGCTGGGTATTCTTCTTCAGCAACAATTGACCTTCTTTGATAGTCCTCAGCAATCTATCGCATCTCTCGCCTATATTTTTCCTTAACACTCTCTTAAAGAAACTCTCCGTTCTCCTAAATCTTCCAACATGATCTCCTGTCAACCGATCGTCGATCACATTCGATAACTCAGAGGATCTATCTGTTATTCTCTTTCTAAAGTTCTTTGACCCCTCGTCTTCATTGTCCTCGTTTTCAGACTTAAATCTTTCGCTTCTCGATCTAGATTCTTCACATTTCAATTTCGATTTAAATCTTTCACGTGACTCTCTGCGATCATATGCGCTATCTGTGTATATCGGGCGGTCGGTAGTTGCTGTTGTGTTGCTGCAATTTGCACTTTTGAAACATCTCCCGTCGGCCAGAGCTCGGGATGATCCCAAAGGATGACCCGATGTTGCGACTTGTCTATGTTTTGCACGCACAAATTTCTAAAATAAATCACTCGAGGCACTTTTACCGTGCTTTAAGCACTCACGAAAATATGCCGAAGAAATATACTATTCGTATAAATAATTGAACGGTCAATTAAGATCAATTAACTGAATTTCAAGAAAAGTACGTGGCACCGCGACACCTGCGTTCTCACCGTCGCACCGCCTGAAACAAAGAAAAAAAAAACTATTAATATATAAAAAATTATATGGAAATTAATATATATATAATTTAATTTAAAAAGTTAAAGAAAAAATTATTTTTTCTTACGATTCTTTCTGTTCAATACGATTTTAAATTAAGAAATGCTCTATTACGTCTGAGTTTTACAAAAATTTTGAAAATTAAAATTGTAAATTTGTTAATGGAATGAAATGTGTTTTCAACACATCATATGTCGTAGCTGTAGCATGATAAGTATATTAAAAAATCCTTTTCACAACTTTATCCTCAAAATTTTCAAAGCTGTAACTTAATAGAACATTTTAGAAATCGAACTCTAATTATGCAAAGTAGGGAAAAATATTTTAAGTAAATGTTGTCGCATTTAACGAAATCTATTCAAAACTACAAAAATTTACATATCATTCCATTAAAAAATTGAGATATCGCCTCTTTTGTTCTTTTTTGAAAAGATCTAAACAATATTTTCTATCTATCATTTAAAAGGCCTCAACAAACCATAAAATCTACAATAAGAATTTCCTCACTACCTTTAATAGTTTCAGATAAAATATCTTGTAACACTTTATGTGAGATACCCTATATATAATTTTTATTCAAAATTTCTAGAAAAAGAAAGTCTATAAAAAGTGATGTAAAAGCGTCTGTGATTTAACTAAATTTTTTGATACTATGATTACGCATACCAATGCATTGCGTTGCATTGCGATGCATCGTCGTGGTATTATGTGATGCGTGGCATGTAATTCAAGCCGATAACAAGACTGGCCAGTGTTATTTTTACAACGACGCTCAGCGGCATCCGCTGCTTTTATATCTACTCTATCGTTACCGTCATGTACGTTGTACACGTGCCACTTTGATATTTATATCGCGCTATAGCGTACAAAATCGGATATACAAATGCATGACGTGACGTAACCATACCGCAATCAGCTGTTCCCTTGTTTTTTCTCTGTTTATTTAGAGTAGTACAACAGGTACACTCATACATCATTCGAATCATATCTAAATATATTTAACATGTGAGTCAATTTGCAAAGAGAAAGGGAATAGTTTTATTAATTATTGTATCTACTATTATTTTTATAATTATTTTGTAAAATGTGATTATTTCATCTTTCTTGTAGATAAATACTATTGCTATTTTGTTGACAAATATATTATTATATTATAGACGCATTAATAAAATTAATGATATAACAATTATGAGATTTAAACGTTTTATTTGATAATATTGATAATATTGAATTCTGATGCATTCTCGCGTTTGTCAGTGAAATTTCAATTCTCCTAATTGCTAATTAATTAGCGAACGCTAATGAGAGACAAAAGGACCGGAAAACCTCAAATACCACCAAGAGGTCATGCGTTATTTCGAAAACGCGATCACGTCTTCCATATAGGCGAATAGGTGGAGTTTTACGAATCCCACGCGCACTTTTCTTCCGCGCGGAGGAACATCAATGGCCGTATATAAGTATATATGGTATATATAAGTATCAATGGTATCTTTATTATATCGGAATCGCGGGACACGCAGAATTTCAATGGCACCTTCAATTTCGATGCAACAACCAGCTAGCTTTTACATCGACTTTTACAGCGAGATCTCGGCTCGCATTACACGATGTAAGTACCAGTTCAGATCGCAGATTCCGACAAAACGGTCTATCGCCAATCGCATCGATAAATATTAACGGTTTAAAGATGACTAGCTATTTTCTATAGAAGTAAACGACCCCACAATTTTCGACATCGTAATCTCGTATCATTGTTTTATTAAAAATCGTGCATTTTTTGTAGATAATATTTATAAATAAGATTTATTATATTAATATATATTTTTAATATATTCATAATATTTTTAACCTACATAACAATTTTATTTTCACTTTTGCTCAATCACGTTCAGTTCAAGCAATCTTTTTGTATTATTTTAACAAGAAACCTTGTAATTTTTAATTATTTGTTTATTTTGTTTCTTATCTCAATATAATTTTGCAAAATTTAATCTCTGATCTCATTTTGATTGCATATATTATAATATCTGCATAATCTAATTGGTATCGACGTCTCTGCGAAAAGTGCAGTGATAAAAAGATTCGCACGCAGAAATAGCACATTATGGCTTTTTATCACCCGCGAGGGGGTTTGTGTTGCCGGGTCAAGGTGCGCTCTTTAAGAGAAGGGTGAAAGCGGGTGGATATCAACTGTGAAATAGAGTGACGGTAATGGGGCTGCGCGTTGCGAGAGTGGCCATTACAGTTATCGCGAAGTCGCGTCATAAAGGCGACGGTGCAAGCTATTATATATATATGTACACATGCATTTTCTGTATGTGTGTACGCGCGCGCGCGTGTGTGTTACATATACAACATATATACAAGGTGTCCCATTTTAATCTATTACCCCTTTTATCTTCACAGGGTAAGGTCGAATCAAAAATATGTTCAGACTAAAGCTGTCTGGAGGGGAACAAATAATGGTAAAATTAATTTTCGAAATAAATCAATTGTTTAAAGTCACATGAAGGTTGTCGCTATGTTTTTAAATAGAATCATATGATATTTTTACATATGATTTCTCTAATTATTCTGCATATAAAAATATTAGGATAAAATTATAAGAAAGTCAACAGTTTGCGAGATTTTTTGTACTTTATTCTGGCATATCTTGACATAAAATATAAACTATTCATTTTTTTATGACCATTAATATTTTTATGTGCAGGATAGTGGGATGAATCAATTGATGTTAAAAAAACATATAGTTGCTTTTCAAAAAAAAATTATGCAATTTGCAATATGCAATTATATATCTTTTTTTTACCATACAACTTTTGTCGGAACATATTTTTGATTAGACCTTATCCTGTGAAGTTAAAAGAAGTGATAGATTAAAATAAGACATCTTGTATACAATATATAAATAAAAGAAAAGAAGCAACTGCATAATTCAATATTTTTAGAGTCACTCTAGTGCATATATGCTTTAAGATAAAATCTTGAGGTTGCGCATACATTTCTGATTATCAATTTTCATTTTTTTTCTCTCTTAAAGCTATAAATAATACGGTTCTGTTAATTTTATATTTATTATACAGTGTGTCCCTAAGTTGAATATACCTTCGGAACTAAGCAAAATATTAGATTATCATTTTTTGGAGTTAAATGATAATAAGGACATATTTTTACATAAAAAATTTAACCTTAAATTAAAGGTTTAAGATTGTTTCAAGATCAATCTCATTTTTTAAACAGAATAATCTTTTAAAGTTCTATGTTTGTCGCTCTTCTTATAACGAATTCAATATATCATACGTATATTTTTCATATGTTATTATCCATTCTAACAATAAGTTAAATAATCAAAATATAAACTTGATAAAATTTCTATTTCGATACTTGGTTTACAAGATTTATATTATTTCAACTATGTAGATATCATAAATGTCCAAATTGATGTCGTTGAACATTGTAAAACTTATTTGATTTTTAAAAGATTATAAAACATTTGCTAACAAAACAGACGAAATATTTCTGCAGATTAATGTAATTCGACGTTGCACTTCAAGTGGGATAGTTGGGTATATTATATTTTTTAAATTTCCTCAAAAAAAGAAATTTACATTCGAGTTTCATTGGTGCGGTGTCGTTAATAATAGCTATCTTGTGGAAAACATTTTCTCAATAATGCATTTACAAAGCAAGTATACAATAAATTTCTTCATCAAAGATTGGCGAAATTTTTAAAAAATAAAGATAATACACGCAAAGATTATGGTTCTAACTTGATGATATACTTGTTCATTACGATTATAAAGTATGAAAAAAAACAGTAAATAAAATGTGTTCTGAACGATGGATTAGCAGGGGAGGATATACAGAGCCTAATATTGAAATCAAAACTTTAATAAGTTCACATTCATTAATTTAAATTAGAACAGACCTTACGTCGTAGGTCATTGCATTTATTATGAGAAGCATTACAAACATAGAATTTAAAAAAAAATATGGTTTTGTTTAAGGAAATGAAATTGATCTTGAAATATTTTTATGCAAAAATGTCTCCTACCTCAATTTACCTCAAGAAAATAATAATTCAACATTTTGCTCAATTCTTTTATTCCTAAATTATTTAACAGCTATAAAAAAATATTTATTTGTATTTTTGGGCAATTTACGTGCCAAATAAGTAAATCATAAAAACAGTTTGACATAAAAACTATTTTATAAATTATTTTTATTGCAATTATGTGTACAATAATTTATATTACAAAATTATCATCTACAATAAAAAAATTTTTTCTTATTTTTGATCAGTAAATCTAACTAAAATATTTCAAGAAAGTTATAATTTTGCAAACTCTTACTGTATTTATAATAATTCTTATAACCGAATTGTAACGACAACAAATAAAAAATGATAATACCCTATCTTACCGAGAAGCTTTTAGATGCATGTGTTACACAAGCTTATAAAGTCCTCATACCTATACAAGACTAAAAAGAATATATATTCACAAATATAAAAATATTATATAGATGGCAGTAATATTTTATTTTATAATTCTAAGTACGTAGCCATGTGTGTGACTAGTAGAAATGAAAAGGTTAATTCCGGAAATATTCAACAATAATTAATTAAAGTTGTATACTTTATATATATTTAAACAAAATTATTTTAATAATAAATAATCTTTAAGTTATCCATTATTCAATGTCTATAAATATATTAAAACTTCCCATAAAAGTATTTATACATTCAAACCTATTTTTTCTTTAAAGGTTAAAATACGATAAAATAGCGATACTTTACTTCTTTTCCAGTTTCAATAATTATATGTATAACAGATTTTTATATAGTTACTGTTATATAAAATAAATAATGCAATTTGGTACCAAAAGTATATTAGTGATTTTTTTAGCAATTTGTTCTATATGTTTTTCCTATAAAAAATATATTATTCCAAATATAAAATCATAAATAAGATATAAATGTGTGATGGCACTTGTGATATTAAGAATTTAATGTGAAGTTTTAATTCAGATGTAATTTTATTCTCGTTTTATTTATAATAAATCCATGTTTTCCAATATTACATTTCGACGATGCGCGAATCGCTCACGACCTATTTATGCACTTTGTCCTAGCTTACATCATTGATCGTAACAATATTTTTATCGTGCGTATATTTTTCGCGTGATAAGGTTTTGAAAGTGCAATAATCAGCATGAATCTTGCCGGAAATACAGATATTTTTATTTTGCATGTTATTCATGAATCTCTGAATAGAGATATAAATTATATGAATTATATAATATTATTTATGACTATATTCATATGTATTCATTTTATAATTTAATTGCAAAGTAATGTATTATATCATTTTAATATAGTTTTTAATATTTTAATATTTATAATCTAATATATGAATTTTAATGTTTATTTAATTGTATTAAAAAAAGACTGCTTCGCAATCACAAAATAGAGAAATTAGTTCTTTTAACAGATAGCATAAAAATGTTTAGATGATCATAATATACATAAAAATATCTTATGTTTATATAATTTTGCATTAAATATAACGAAAATTATAAGAATAAAAAGAGATTATTATGTTGTATAAATATATACAAGAGAATCTAGGCATTTACCTTTATTAAATAATATCTCTATTCCTTTCAAGAACAAAAAAGGTATAATAATGGGATTATTTAAAAAGGGTACATATAATGATCGGTAATACATTTTTCACGAGATTATTTTTTTCTAAATTTCAAGATCATCGCTGTTTTTTTCCATCGTATAATTTATCTTCCCAGGTAAGAAAAATGTGTCGTCATACTTTACTAGTCATATGACTAGTATTTGACGTTAAAACGACACATTTTTCTACCTGGGTTCTTTTACACAATGCTATAGCCAACATCGTAACAAATTCAATGACCTAAATTGATATAATCTTCAAATGAGATGTTCTTCAACAATGAAATATCTTTTATCTCTGAAAAAACATTATAATTAATGTAAATGTAAATTCTCGTACTCAAGACTCCATGCAAAAGTCATGTTAATTTAAATATTTTCATTATATAGCTACAATGTGTGTGTGTGTGTGGCTCGTACGTTTGCTATAATACTATGTAAAGAAGATAAGTCATATAGTGTAAAAAAAGTATCAATAAACTTAAAATCTAAAAAAAAATAGTCTTGGAAAAATATTCTACTTATCATAAAATGTTTGCTTTCGAAATGAACAATTCATCCTTAAATATTTAGTTATATTTTTAAAAATAAATATAATCTTTAATAAAAATTAGTAAACTAATCTATATATAACAGAATATATAATAATAATAGATTTGTAGAATCTATTGTTATTAAATATTTTATTCATCATAACATCACAATTATTTGTTTTTATAAAATAAGTTTTATAAATTTTAAACCACATTTTTATAAATAAAAATGTTTTTATTAAAGCTTATAAATGTTTTATAAATTCCAAATCAAATTACTAAACATAAACAAAAACATTAAAAATAATTAATATGAGACATGCTGTATAAATTTACAAACGCGTATAATGCATAATATACTTAATTCACAAATTTTCCGCACAAATTTTCGAATAAAACAGAAGCACTAAAAGAAGCGATTTTTAAGAGGAATTCGATTATATGCCAACTCCGCGAAATTCCTTTCCTTCTCCTTCTGTCCCTCTCTCGAATCCTCGGCTAGGCTCTCTCGCGTTTATTGAATCTCACACGGAATTTGTTTCGCAAGCAAAAAGTGGAAACCTCCGAGTGCAATTTTCAGCGGACATAACGAGCTTGCCAGTGGCACGCGCCGTTTTACGCTATAAAAAAAGATCGTCGGTGTGTAAATGAAAGAAATATCGATATTACAAAAAAAAAAAAGTAATAAAAGTAAAAAAAAGTAATAAAAGATATCTACTAATAAAATTACTTATTATCAATATGGTCAATTATATTTATTATTATTTATAATTGTTTTTATTATAAACATTATACAGGGTAGCTCAAATAAAGTATTACAGACTAACATCTCAAGAACCACTGAATAAAAATACTTGATTTATACGACAATTTTCTTACAAAAGTGCCTTTTAAATATGTTACAATTGAATTTTCGGAGTTCTCCCGAGGAGGGGGAGCAACCTTGAAATTTCAAATGGTAACCTATAAAAAATGTTACATAGTCGGATTCTACGTCAAAAACCAAGCAACTTTTACTAGAAATATTCTTTTCTAAAATCACAGTATCAAAAAGTTATGGGTCATGAAATGTAGAGATCTACTGTATATAAAATATCTCGTAAACTATTTATTTCTTAATAACCGTACTTTAATATTTTTATGCACAAAATAACGAAATGAATCAATTGGTGTAACGAAAACACATAGTTGCTTTTAAAAAAATTATTTAATTCGTAATATACAATTACACTTTTTTTAAAAAACTGTATGTTTTCTTTACATCAACTGATTCATCCTGTTATTCTGGGTATAAAAGTATTAAGGCACGGTTATCAAAAAATAAATAGTTTATGAAACATTTTATGTTTCATATACAACAGATCTCTACATTTCATGACCCATAACTTTTGATACTGTGATTTTAGAAAAACATTTCAAGTAAAAGTTGCTTGGTTTTTAACATAGAATTTAATTATGTTATTTTTTCATAGGATACCATTTGAAATTTCAAAGTTGTCCCCCCTCACGTCCTCTTGAGAGGATTCCCAAAATTCAATTGTAACACATTTAAAAGACCCCTTTGCAAAAAATCGCTATATAAATCATGTATTTTTTATACAGTAGTTTCTGAGATATTAATTTTTAACGTTTTATTTAAGTCACACTATATAAACCATAATACATCATAATTTCTGAAGATTTGAATTTAAGATAAAATTGCTTTGATGAATAGTGTTCTTTAATCAACTAAATAATTTATATAATGCTACAAAGTTGTTAAATATATGTAATATTGTACACGATGTCCAGGTAAAATTAACAACTTCGTACACTAGCTGCATAGATTATTTAATACATAAATATCAGTGCCGGTTTTATCATATAGGCATCATAGGCAATTGCCTAAGGGCGCCACGAGAGAAGGGGGCACCAGATGTAACATTAATTTTTTGTTTTGTTTTGTTGCAATATTTTTCTTGATTATATATATAGTAAACGTACCAAAAAATTAATATTTCATTGAATTGAATTTATATTTAATTTTTTTCATATTTTATTTATTTATTCTTGTTTTTTGTTTATGCGAAGTGAGTAAAAATTTAATATGACTTTCACTTATTTGATACCTTCTCATTTTAAATTAAAAAATGCAGGGGGCGAACCGAAGTATTGCCTACGGGCGAACTGATTCTAGAACCGGCACTGATAAATATATATATATATATATATATATATATATATATATATACACGGAAAGAATGGTTTTGTGCTAAAATATCTAAAAATTTGGCCAGATATAGATCTAAAAATAATTTTATTGAGCCATCAAAATAATTATGTAGAACGCCCAAAACAGTGCCAGAATGAAATATCAAATATCTCGTAAATTGTTGATTTTTACCTTAATACTTTTATATGCTTTATAGCTTTACCTTAATACTTTTATATGCCAAATAATTAGAGGAATTATATTATATCATAAAAATCATGTGATTGTATTTAAAAAAATTAAGTTGACCTTAACCTAACTATGGCAACACCATTTATGGTCAAACTAATACTGTCATTAAAAGCGTCTTTTTAAACCCGACAACTTTTATTTGAAACATTTTTTTCGAAAATGCATTGTTTTCGAGATATTTTAATGTCTAAGTTAAAATGGGACACCCTATATATATACATATAGTTGCTTTTAAAAAAAATTATACCATTTGCAATATGCAATTACATATTTTTTTGAATAACAATTATGTTTTTCCTCACATCGACTAACTCGTCCCAGTATTCTGTGCATAAATGTATTAAGGTACGATTATCAAAAAATTAATAGTTTACAAGATATTTTACACTTTATGTCAAAATATGCCAGAATAAAATATAAAATATCTCGCAAACTATTGATTTCTTGATAACACTTTACCTTAATATTTTCATATGCCGAATAACTGAAGGAATTATAATATATAAAGAAAATCATATGATTCCATTAAAAAAAATAAAGGTCACCTTGAAATCTCAGGAACACCTCCATCTAGAAAAAACATATGTCTATCATAAGATGCCCCCCTCGAAACAGAATAAGTTTTACTTGAAACACTTCAATAAAATCATCGGTTTGCGAGATATAGCGATAATCTAAGTTAAAATGGGACACCCTGTATATGTATATAAACATTATATATATACACATATATAATATACATATAATTAAACAATTAAAAATCGAGAACGGCCAAATACGGTCATAGCAGATCTTGGTGCTCATTAATATTTTATGTGTGATTTTTCTAGGTCGAACTGGCACGACGCCCGCCCGGAATGTAGGGAGGTCCAGGTTCAAATCCTGGCAGAGGTAATATTTTTCGCAACAAATTTCTTTACAGTTTTTCGGAATGGGATGGGGAGGGGGAATCTTACAGATGCTTGAGTTAGCATCAGTATCATTGTGATATTACTTTTCTGGTTTCAAGAACTGCGTTTTAAGTCCGAAAGTAACGGCGCGTAGTTCAAATGAACTAGAAAAATCACACATAAAATATTAATGAGCACCAAGATCTGCTATGACCGTATTTGGCCGTTCTCGATTTTTAATTGTTTAATACACTTTGCGGTCTTGTAATTATATTGTTTACATATAATTAATTTAATATACAAAAATATATATTCACAAAATATGTCAATGTAACATTAAATGTCAAAATTCTACATGTAAATGAACAGGTTTGTCTAAAGCATCACAATCAAAATATATCCAAAAAATAACTAAATAAGAAAAAATTACATAAAGATATGTTAACAATAAAAAGGGTAAATTGAAAATAAGAAACGATCAGTCAGAAGCGAAGAAGGCAAGTGAAAAAGGAAAGTGAAGAAGAAAGGATTAAGATGCCGGACCTTGTATCTGCTCTCATACACAGCAACTATACATGTCGACGCCGTAATCGTATGAGAGCGAAAGCATTATCTCCCAGGGAGCGAAAATTGCAATGTACTTGCAATTTAGAGTCAGTACAGTAATTTCATTAACACCATTCGACTGCGTCGAAAGATCCTTATTTTTAAGGGTTATGATATGCACTTGGTATTATGAATATTCTAATATTCATTAAATATTCTTTCTAAAACTGTAATAAAATATATTTTTTAACATATTAATTTAGACTTAAAATATATCAACTCTTAAAAAAATTTAAAGGGAAAAAGAAAAAGAGAGAAAGAAAGTGAGAGAGAGATTTTAATTGGCTAAAAAATATAGCAAAATTAAACACATTATTTAAATATCAGATTATATATCTGAATAAAGAAATGTAAAAAACTATAACTAGTGAAAGCATTTCAACCAATTAGTTTCTATTAAACCAGACGAAATCGTATCGATAGTTAAAATCATGTTAGTGAAAGTGCAAATCGTTATTTTTTGGAAACGTGTTTCGCCAATTTTTTCGAAGTCGAGAGCGAGAGAAACGAAGTAAACAGGAGAAGGGATGAAGGCAGTAGAAATGCGTTTGCACGTTCTTGCTTGCACTCGCGTGCAGTTTTGCTTCGGTTTCTAGCCAGTTTTCGCTTTCTTCCGTGAAACCTGTCGGCAGAATCTTTTCGCAAGACAAGTCGCAACGAAACGACATTCAATATTTACGCTCGCTGAATTTCCTATAACAAGAAACCGGCGGGGCCTCAAGGCCCCGAGATTCACGTGCGTGCGCGCGAAGACATTAAATATATTCATTTCTAGTTACGTTCCCTCACTCCTTAAGAACGAAACAAGCTTTAAAAAAGAGAAACGGAATAAACGTAAATATTATTATTATTTGATTATTATTGTAAATATATTCTATCTAATTTGTATTGAGTACATACATATTTGTATCTTTAAAAGCGTTTTTAATGACTCTTTGTATAAACCTATCGTGCTCTAAAACTGCATTTTTCATATAATTCATTAAAAATTATATTTTCTATAATAATAATATAAAATCACAAAAATAAATATAAAATCACAATTATTTCTATTCCTTCCAAATCTTGAACTTACACTAGAATCATTAACTATCTACTTATTAATCATCAATTTTTGTCACAAAAATAAATAAAAAATATTAAAATAAAGAATGTTAGAAAAATTAAATTTTTTATATTTAAATATTCGTTTTTTCATGAAATATTCAAAAGTATGAAATAAAGTAAATTGTAGACTATTGATGGACTGACTTTCGCATTATGTAAAATTTTTATATGATGAGATGTTTCTTGCTTTTACTATCTATATTATTTAATTCAATATACTTAATTATTTGTGTACAATAATACAACTATCCAAAAATATTAATTTATTTTATAACATTTTAATTTAATTTATAATATTATATATTAATATTTATTTAGAGTTAAATAAAATTTTAAATAAAAAATATTAAATAAAATTTTTAATTATTAATAAAAAATCTTCCTGGAATATGAAGCCCACTTATTATAGTCAAACTAATTGAAGCGCCACATTTCTTGCAGAAATGCGAAACGAAATCAGCGATGCAAAGCAATACATTGTTGCGCATCGGTGAAATCGTCTTCGCAAACGCCCGTCCTCGAGATGCACGGCGAAGACTAGATGCAGCCGGCGTGCGCGCATACGGCTGGTTGGATAATGCGTTCTTATGCGCGAGCACGTGTGTGCATCGCGCGGATTATGCAAGCGGCCAGGCCTCGTGCCGGGTCGCAGAGCGTTCAAGATGCATGTTAAGACGCACGTTAGTCAGTCACGACGCAAGCGATTACAATCAGAATAATCAGAAATCTTAGGTGGTCAACGAGAATAGCTTTTCGAGTTGAAAGTATAATAAATGGTATTAATATAATCATTGAGTGTGACAATGAATTTATATTTATAGAACGTGTAGAATACTTAGCTGTACAATGCTCAAACTAAATTAATAATAATAATATACAACAAAGAATCAACAATTATTATTCAATAATAACATAGGCAAGCATTATGGCTTAAAAAAATAAGCAGAGGCTATTGGAAACCTTCTCAATATTCTCATATTTGTGAGTACAAAATGTTGATAAATTGATAAATTGAAATGATAGATATTTGTATGGCAGATCCAAAATTATTGAAAAAGAATATTGTGTTCTGCATTCATAAAATCAAAAGCGTCATTTTAGTTGCATATCCAACGATACAATATAATGAATAATAATAATATTACGATCTTGTTAAGAAAAAATCAGTGTTAAAGAAATCAGTATTTAATAGTAAAACTATAGCAATGCATCTTATTGTTAAATAATTATCTTATAATATTAAACTGTACTATGTTTTCTAATTTTTAATAATAATTTTATTTAGAAAGATAAATAACATCTATTTTTATTGTACCAAATTCTATCACTATAATGGTATTTAACTGGAAGTACCTAGCGAAACACTGCAAATCCAAGCGTGTTATTTTAGCTGAAGCTCTTCTTACACATTTCTTGCCGTTTTAAATGATGTTATTTAACACGATTGAACGTATTCATTTTTAATTTAATACGCTTAAACGTGTTAAATGACGTAACCTAAAACGGCAAGGAAAATGTGAGAAGAGCTTCAGTCAAATGTGTCATTTTTAGATGTTTACGCGTGTAAAAATTATACATTTGAATTTGCTGTGTACTTTTGGCTATTTCCATTTTTTAGATTAATATTCGATTTCTTGAATAAAAGATACGGTTTTGAAATTTTTTGACTGTGTATTAATTTATAATACATAAAAAATAAAAAAATTTCAAGATCTATCTTTTATGCAAGAAGATATTAATCTAAAAAATGGGAACGGTCGAATATAACCGCTCAGTACTTTTAGTGTTAAGTACGGATATGACAGCATCAATTGGTTCCGCCATATTCTTTCAGATCAATGAAAATGCAATAAAATTGTCCAGACTTATTTCTAAAGACTCAAAAAAGTTAAGCACTAATAGCGCTCGCGGTCTACCGTGTACTATCTCTTTGACAGATCTTTAACAGATTTCGTTCGACAGGTTTTTCTAGGACCGGCAAAACATGCACGATGGAAGAAAGTGGACAATTCGAATCTGCATTGACAGAACAATTCATCCGCTAGTATAATAAAGGCATTTTTAGAAATATATCAGCAAATTTCAAGTTAGTTATATATTTTTTAAATATACTTATTAATGTTATTTTTAAAAAATGATATTCATATAAAATTACCTTTTTACAAAAGATAAAAAACGGCATCAAATACATGCGCGCTCCCTGTACAAAAGATTTTATATTAAAAACTAGCGCCAACTTGTAATCGTCAGTAAAATCAGGGCTGGAAAGTTACTTGAACAATCTTGTAAGTGAATTTTTATTGTGCAATCTTTCTATAAATTAAAAATTTATATCGATACAGAAAAAATATGAATAAAACATGCAAAAATATTTCAAAGAATATTGATATAATTAAATTCAGTTGTATGTACATATAAATTAAGTTCGATGTTATACTATCGATAAATTTAATTTCTATTTACATAACAGAAGTGGGTCTTTTGTTCTGGTAAAGAGAAATTGCAGCGGGAAAAAATTTTTTGCTACAAGATAATAAACAACGATAAATTTCAAAATTATAGTTGTGATATGTTATTTTTAATCGCTAACTATACAATCTGTAGAGATTTCTTTTATACATGCTATAACTAATTTGTTTCAAAATTTATTAATTTCTTTTCATTTTCGCAATCTACAAAATTTGCCAAATTTTCTATTATAAATAAAAGGAAAGAAACGCGAAAACATGTGAAAAAAACTGGTAATAGACGTGGAGAATTAAAAAAACGTAACAAATAGAGGATATTGCAGTTCTCGGAACGTTACAAAAATTATAAACTCGATTATTAATTTTATTATATAGTCAAAATAAAATATAGTCAACTGGCCAAATTTATTAAAAACTTCTTTACGACGTTTCGACCATGGTCATAAAGAACTTTTTAATAAATTTGGTCAATCGCGTCGACTATATTTTACCTTGATTATTTATTTACTGGCGAAGAGAAGACTTTATCTGTTGTTTCATTATATAGCATTAGATAATAAATAAAATCTATTAGTTTATTGTTATAAAAGATATTTCTTTTTAATTTTACCATTATATAATTAATTCTATTTATTACCATTATATTATTAGTTCTCTTCTTACTACATAACAAATTTATTTCCATTTATTATTTTACTGTCGTAGAAAATATATCTAATTATTATTAATTTCATCCTAATGTACAGAAAAATAAGTTTTAAAATCTCAAAAGACTTTTGCACAAAACATTTTCTGTTTAATTACAAAAGTTCGAGAAAAAAGGCCTTGCCTTAAGGACTTTCTTAGAAGAGCTTCTCAACAGCGTGTCATTACTGACAAGACGCACGTTGTGTCCTTTTATTTCAAAGTGCCAGACCGCGGATTTCATGTTTATCCTTTTCCAAAGTCGAGAGATGTTCTCCACATATGAAATTATCTCTTGAATAAAGGCGAAAGCGCTATTTTTATAATCCCTGTAGAGCGGAAATACGACGAAATAATGTAGAATATCGACTAATTCGCGACACAATATGATAACAAAGTTACAATAGAGAGAAAATTTGTTAGATAATATATAGGGTTTTTTCCAATAAAAGCTACCGGATGTTTTTAGGTTTTGTTTGAAATGCGGCAACACCGTTCGATGTTTGTGTTGGATATCTGTCATCTGTAGGTCATTACAAATTACAATTTTAGTCATGGAGCGATGGAGGAATTGATATTCTCGGATTTTCAGCCACACTTTCACGAACCGCGGCAATATTTTCAGCTGAACGAGCACGCACAGGCGTCGGTACATCTTTTACAGATCCAGTTTCTTCGAATTTATGCACTATACTGCGAATTGTTTTCTCTGTTGGGCCATTATGCGGACCAAAAAAATCACGAATTTTGCGAAATGTGTTTTTTACAGAACACAAATTTCCGTAAGTTTTAACGATATGAACACGTTGTTCTACAATTTTAGTCATGTATCGCTCCATGACTAAAATTGTAATTTGTAATGACCTACAGTTGCCGCATTTCAAACAAAACCTAAAAAGATCCGGTAGCTCTTATTGGAAAACCCTATATAAGTGATATAATATACATATATAAAAAATATTGAAAACTAATTAAAAATCGATTTCTTTTGTCATTGTACAAACCATTAAAGTAAAATAATCAAATAGTAAATATGTATTTTATAAAATATATCTGATATATTATATTTTATCCATACAGCTTTTTTAAATCAAACCAAGTTTTTGTACGTCACGTTTGGTCTTAAAAGACCGCTTTATACAATTTAAAATTTGCAGTAGAATTCGCGACAGAATAGTGTAATTATATGTATCATGCAATACCAAAACAATTGATAAAGTACAATTATATTAGATTTCACTGACAACTACAAGTTGGCGCTATTTTTTTATATTAAATCCTTTATATGGAGACGTGTATTTGGTGCCGCTATTTTTTTACCTTTTGTGAAAGATAATTTTGTACTGATTTCATATCTCTTTTTAGTAACAGTAACAAGTATATTTTATAAAAAATATAAGTAACTTTGAATTTGCTGGTATATTTCTAAAAATATCGTTATCATATCAGTGGAATCACTCTGCCAATGCAGATTCGGATTGTCCATGTGACTTTTTTCCATCGTGCATGTTTTGCCAATACCGGCAAAATCTGTCAAACGACATCTGTCAAAGATCTGTCAAAGTGACAATACGGTCGACCGCGAGCGTTGTTAGCGCTTAACTTTCGATACGCTGCTCCCTGTTAAAAGTAGGAGATGGTGGTAAAAGTAGGAAAGTCATGAAAATTTGTATGACGATGATGTAGACGTTTCTTACTTACAAATTTATTTAAAATTAATTTATTACATTTGGACTTTGCGTTGCAATATCTCCATTCATGGGACACAGAAAGGAAAACTAAAAATACTTTTCATATATAATATAAACCCTAACTATCGATTGAGACTAGTTAGAACTCAATCGATTCAACCGTTGCTGAGATATGAAAATGTAAGCTCCATTTATCTCGGTGGTTCGCATAAATATAGCCACGGACGTCTCGCCGCCGTTTTACTCGCAAACTTCGTTGCATATGAACTTGGCTCGAGACACTATCGTATCTCTTGATATCGATTTACACATTCTCACAAGGTATCAAATATTTCATAGCATATTTGTTAAACAATGATCCTACTTGAATACTGTACAAAAAAGGAATGATACTGTTAAAAGGAATTGATTTATGCAAAGAGATATATATGTAGTTCTGTACAAAAATATAAAGACAAGTTACATTTATTAGCAAAATAAAAAATTGCAATAATTATTGCGAAAAGATTACATCTCACCGATCATTTTGATTTTCACATATAATTATAGTCTATGGAGTCCTGAATCACGCACACTTTAAATCACGTTGCGGACTAGTCTCTTCTAGTTTCTGAGATAAGACACTTAAAGTATTGCATTTTTATTCCTGACTAGCTTAAAATAAACCCCGGTGTTGCCCGGGCTTCTTTTATCTAGAACAACTGCATTTGTGATAAGATATAGATAGATAGAAGACAAAAACCAAGTCAATATTTCATTGAACCTAAGAGATATTGAGAAATCCGTGAAAACACCCCCTTTCATCACACCCTTAGGAGTCAAATTTCTAAAAATCCTTTCTTATAATGGGTGCTTACGTCATGGAATTAATATACTCTCCGAATTTCATGTTTCTAGGTTTAGGGGTTTGGGCTGGGCGTTGATGGGTCAGTCAGGACATTTGTCTTTATATATGTTGCAGGCATAATACAAAATCACGCATTTTATAAAATACCTAGTCATTTTGTAAAATGCCGGCATAACGAGAGTTATATATATATATATATATATATATATATATATATATGTTATGTATATTTATATCCGAATTTATTTATGTATATTTATATCCTAATATATACATATATATTATTATATAAATAATTCCACTCACGTTTTGCTGGCATTTTCAATTTTATAGGTATTTATGTAAATATAAGAGAAAGTCTAACCTAAAGTAATTTCTGTTATTTAAACTAAAATAAGGTTTCGGTTAGGTTATAATTTTTTAGTCAAATTTTTTAATCTATAAAATAAAAACGTATTCCATTTTATAGTAGCTTTCGTCAATATTGATTAACATTAACATTAATTTTCCTATTTTTTCATCTTTCATTTTTTCTCTTTCTGTCTTTCAAAGGATTAGTTAAATCAAACTCAATTAAATCAACTAAAAGCGATCATATTGACTCGTGGAGCAATAATTAAATAGAAACAAAGTAGATGTGTGTGAAAGCTACTTACAATTAGACAACTCAAATGTCGAAAAAACATTATAGAGATGTTTAGAAGATATGTTAAATATTTCATATGACAAATCTGTATTCTTCCTCGATATTTTTAAAGAACAAAAATTGTAAAAAAATATGATAAAATAATATGCATAATATATATATATATATATATATATATATATATATGTATTATATATATATATATATTCTAGTATAGTATATACTCTAGTCTTTAATTACGTCGTTAAACACAATGAATATTATAATAAATAATAAAACTATATATATATATCTATATTTTTTTTTGATATACATATATTATAATATATATAAAATGACTCACCAACTTCTCTCGACGATCTGTTTTCCATGACTGATTCAGCCGCGACGTCGTTACATACTGTTAATTCGGAGTTAATTCACACCGATTAATTGCACGTATATTAGTCATCTGCAAAACAAGATCACGCTCGTGAATAAACACGCAACAACATCCCGTAGACTGTCATTCATTTTATTTAATACAAACTAAAAACTTGATGTAATGGGCAAAGATATCTTAAGCGCAAATATGTTCTTATAGTTTATTTACATCAAGTTTTTTAAATTTATATCTAGCAAGTGCATCTTATCAGCGCAAAGGCAAGATTCATTGTTGTTTCATTACCATAAATATTGATAACATTATCAATGGCCTTGGGGAACAAAACACTCGCAAGATAAACAAAGCGTGCAGGGTAATAAGAGCGAGGATGTTTTAAATTAATTATTTCAAACAAGCGTAACACGTGCGCATAATGATAATAGAAAGATAATATTCATAGAGATAATTTTTGTGGGTGCAAACGGACGTAATGGTATCGATTAATCATCGTCGATCTGAATCACTAGGTGGACTATGCATCCATCATGCAAGAGTGTTTAATTCCGACCGCCATGTTGCGACAATATCCATCAACGTGTCGTCGACTGGTTAGGTTGGCACTGATAAGAGAACTCGACAAAATGCGATAAAAGATATTTTACACTATTTTACGGTAATTACCTAGTTTGCATATCTTGACAAAAGTGTAAAATATTTTGTTCATATTGAATAAATCCAAAATAAATTTTTAAAAAAGATTTATTTTGTTTGACATTATTTTTACCTTTTTTATTTTTTTTCTTTTGCTCTGCTTTTTATTATTTAATTATTTTTTACATTATATTAATTATTATATAATTAACATTTATACATATCTCAATTTATATTTATATATTTATATTTAGAATGGTTTTAAACTTTTAATTGTCTAAAATGTTGGTAAACTATATATAATTTAAAAGATCTTTTTAATTAAATTTTATAAAATTCGTAAGAACTCTTTAAATAAAGAGACTTTTCATAGGTTTGAAATATCTTATATATCAATTTGTTTCATATACATTGTTATAAGCTGCTAAATATTTCAGACATAGCAAATTTCTTCATATTGCATGTTCCAGCAACAAGTTACTCTGCTCGTCTTAAGCTTGATCCATCCTCGATGTTTTATTTCCAAAATTGCATAATATCGAGCATACATAATCGCTTTGTATTATCAAAGAGCTACAAATGCTCGCAATTATGCGGACAACCAACATTGGGGATCATTATTGGGTAATTAAAAAAATAATAATAAAACCCCTAAATAAATAAAACAATAAAACCGCTGTCAGAAAATTATTTTCTCTTTTGAAAGAAGAAAGAGTTTTATACTTAATTTAATTTAATTCTTAATTTTAATTTCAAATCTTTGGGAAATATTTTTTAAAATGTTATTTCTTTGTAATTCATCAAATATAAATTAATTCATTTATTCATATTTGGTATTTCAATTTTTGTTTGGCTATTATAACCGTTTTAGCATTCAGAACTTATTTATTAAATACAAATCATACACCACACAAAAAAATTATATATTTATAATTCATTTGACTTTAGATTACACACATGATCTGTGAATCCCAATGAAAATTCCAAGTCGCTGACATTTTTGAAATTTTACTTTGTTCAAACATTTACTTTTCACAATTTAACACAAACAGACTTGAAGTTTGATTTTGCAATTATATTCTACTATGTACGACTTTCTCCTAAAAAAATTGTTAAAAATATAAATTTTTACCAGTTATGATTAAAAATATTTGACTGGGTCTGAAAAACTCATCTACAAAAAAATAAAATTTACAAAAAATAAACAATAAGTGTAAAAATCATAATATAATGAAAATGTATACATTTCCGCAATAAATCATGTAATTTTTACAATTTATATAATTTTATATACTTTTTTATAGTGCAGTGTGTAGGTCTACGCATACAAAAATATAATATATAGTTCTAAGATTTATACTATTGCATACCGAATTACTATAATTAATCAAATCAATAACTAAAAAATAATATAAAACGAATATCACACACACTATGTATATATTTTACTTTTACACGCCGTGGAATCATCTCATGAATTTACGAGACGCGACACGGCGATAGAAATCGGCGCGCATTTAATCGC
This sequence comes from Aphaenogaster floridana, assembly GCA_003063835.1. Lineage (NCBI taxonomy): Eukaryota > Metazoa > Arthropoda > Insecta > Hymenoptera > Formicidae > Aphaenogaster > Aphaenogaster floridana. The sequence goes on from NJRP01000061.1 coordinate 1,092,375, forward strand.
ATGTTTTACGGTCGGTGCATTTTACAGGAAGGTACGCAATTAAACACGCTGGTGCAATTAACCGAGATGAACGCGGTAAATGTATTATAAAAGAAACGTTTCGTTGTTTGCGTAAGAAGCTCGAGTAGATTCCAGTTTTTGCATTCGTACACACAAGCTTTCCTACGCTCATATACTTATATATACCGCGTTGTGTATTTATTTTTTCTAAGAAAAAATAAATTTTTCATCTATATATATTTTGTATACATAGTAATAATATCTTGTTATCTATATATTTTATATATATAACATAGTAATAATATTAAAAAAAAAAATATTTTTTATATGTATATTTAATAGATAATATAATATTCTATACGTTATTATGTAATACCATATTAATAAAATTAAATTATTACGTCTCCCTCAAAAACAACAAAACTTTCATTGCAACTTGCCCGTGATCCGGCCTTTCCTCTCTCGCTATAAATTGACTATTTCACACAACAAAAAATTTATGGAAACCTGAATGCATTTCTCGCGTCACGCTCTCGTTCACTCATCGAAGAGATTCGACGGCCGAACTTTTTATCTATTAACTATTATAATCGTAGCACGCTGATGTTACTTTTATTAGATCTAATCCTCTATCTCATTGAACTTTAGTGGGATTCGTCACACTTTCGTAGTTTCTTTCAAGTTGACTTTTCAAATGCGCTGATGTTTCCAAAATAATGCATTTTATAATATCATTTGCATTAACTTTTTTAACAATATTCTTATTACATTTATATTCCTTGCAAAAAATGTATTAATTAAAAAATAAAAATTTTAATCATACTATATTACATTTAAAAAATCTTATAAATCATTTCCACACAAATCTTTCAATTCAAATAAATTTTTAACACTAAAGCTGCCGACAATTTATATATACCTATTTCTACCAAACCGGTCAAATGATCGGTTTTTTTAAATTTTATTTTTTTCAATTGAATGTAGGTAATATGTTTATCAAAAGAAACGAAAGAAGAAGAGAGATAGATATTGAAAAATTGATTATATGTATATTAAGCAAAAATCGTAAAGTCAATTGAGGAAAAGCGATAACATTGAATGTAGAATTTTTAATCAAAAGTTTAAAAACGGTCATTTGTCCGGCGGATGGTAGTTTTAGTGTTAAAAATACGATTTTGCATGACAAATCATTAAAAAAATTTATAGTAGTACTAAGATATATCTTAAGATAATCTTACTACTAGCAAAAAAAGTAACGTGTTATTTTTCGAAAGCAATTAACGGTTGCTATGAAATCACCGTGCATTATTTGGAAGTATTTTCACGAAATATTGTGAATTTTGCGCGAATTCGCGTAATTATAAAACGAGCGTTCGATGCGTTTATATCTGCTGTGTTTGATAAACAAACGATGATCCACGCTTATTTGATGCAAGCATAACGGGCGGTAGCTAGCCAATTATCATGCAAATATTAATAACGCAAATATTAACGTCGAATCAAGCGATGTTTTGCTCCCTCTAACGTGTCGCAAAAGAAAAACAACAAAATTTATTAGTTTATCATTACTCTAAACATTTTTATTTATTTTTTGGTATTCTTAGATACTAATCTTTAATCTTTCTTATTTCAATTATTTTAGAACTAAATAATATATAAATAACGTATTTATATTGGAAAAAGTATATAACATAGTTTGTTTATACATATAATTACTTTATACTTTAAAAAATAGGTATAAAAATTAGGCAAATGAGAGTAACGGCGCGGAACTAGGTGCGCAAAGAATTCAACAAATGTAGTTACATTCTTTAAATTAAAAATATATTAATTTAAAGAATGTAACTACATTTGTTGAATTCTTTGCGCACCTAGTTCCGCGCCGTTACTCTCATTTGCCTAATTTTTATACCTATTTTTTAATTTCGAGAGTCCTTTTATATTTAATTTATACTTTAAATTTCTTAATTCTTTTTCTAAATAGTTTCAATAAAAAAAAGAAAATTATAAATAAAAATATACGTTTAATTCAGCAAATTTAATATCTTATATTTTTAGAACACACACATTTTTTTCAATCTTTGTTGACTTTAAAATTTTTATCTTTCTTTTACTCAAATTAAAGAAAGAGAAACACAATTTGATATAACAAATATCATTAAGTAAAATTAATGACGTAAATACTTTGAAATATATATATATATAATATATTTCTAAAATATTTCCTCTGTGCGTGCGTACGTGCGTGCTAAATATATATTACGTTTCCTTTTCTTGATTTAAGTGAATAAATAAAAAAAGAAAAAATATCTTAGTAATTATCAAGGGTCAAAAAGAATCGATTTCACGGAATGAAAATACAGAGGTAATACGTTTGTGTGGCTGGATTGACTTTCATCAACTTTCTGAGACTGGAAGGATCAGGATCATGGAAGATGGATGAATTTGAAGTTCGAGTCGCTAATTCTAACATTTGCATGATTTCATTCTCTTTTCTTTCAAAGACTACTTATTCACCTAGAAAAGCTTATTTGTGACAATAAAAAGAAGAAAACGAATCTATTTCAGAGAAAAACATAGTTTCAAGATTAAAATAAGTTAATAGTAAATAATAAATTAATAAAATATGTTTAAAAATACAATTGTTATATGTAACATTAAATTTGTAAAAATTTCTATATTGATAACCAGAATATTAAAAGATAATTATCTACATAAATTGTCTATATGAACAAATAAGTAAATATATAATTTTAAACAATGGTGATAAAACCAAAGTATAAAATTAAAAATTTTTATGTATATATTTCAATTTATATTTAAATTTTTATATAAATTCAAAATTCATCAAATTCTGTAATTTAGCACAAAGATAAAATTTTTCATTGAAATCTACGATCTAATTTTTATTTCAATATCTCAATCTCTTGAGTCGCTAGTGTATTTTCTCTTGGTTATCCGAAAAGAACAACTTGTGCCCTTGGATATGTCACAGCAAAAGCGATAAAGCGATGATAACACGATGCTGAAAAGTGAGAAATACGTTGCTAGAAGTGAAACCGGGAAACAAAATAAAGCGATGATAACACGACTATGAAATGAAGAATTGTTAGTATGCTGTAGTATGATTTAAGGAACAGCGCTACAGAGGTTTCTATCAGAACGCGGCTGCAATAAAGAAAGAAAAACGAACAAATAATTTTATAAATTTTAGCTCCTTGAGGTGATACTCTTAAAAGAAGTAATATCATAATACAATACAAATAAGATACTTTGTATAAACTTTTTAAAGATGTATAAATATCCAAGAAGAACTTATATTGTGTTTGTAGATATTATAAAAATAAAAACAAAAATTGATAAATTATTATTATAATTGTTATCGTTATTTGATCGTTTATCGACCTTCTCTCTTAAAATTTGATTTTTTAATTAATAATAAGATTAGAGGACCGACGAAATTGTCAAATATAAATGAGAATAGGCCAAATGTCAGTCACCGCGGATCTTGGTGCGTAATAATAACTTTTGTGAATTCCCTGTTCATGCGAACTGCGCGCCGCATATTCGTCGGTCTTGAAACACAATCCTTACATGAACCCGGAATTAATTCACATGTTAAATTGACGAGCAATTAAATAATTTTGATGCTAACAGGCATCTATAAGATCCCCCTTCCCCGAAAAACTGACGTATATGCGGCGCGCAGTTCGCATGAACAGGGAATTCACAAAAATTATTATTACGCACCATGATTTTTTAATGTTATGTCTGATACGCGTTCATAAAAATACGCATGTACTGCAAATTCAAGCGTGTTATGTTACACGCATATCTAAAAAAATGACACATTTGACTGAAGCTATTTTTACATTTTTCTTGCCGTTTTAGGTTACGTCATTTAACACGTGTAATCGTATTAAATTAATACGGTCACACACACACAAAATCGTGTTAAATGATATGATTTAAAACGGCAAGAAATGTGTAAGAAAAGTTTCAGCTAAAATAACACGCTTGGATTTGCAGTGTGTATGTTCTATATGTGCACAACTTACATTATTCTGACTTTAATTTTGATTTACTTATTCTATGTTAGTCAAGAGAATTAGTTCAAGTTGAAGTTGTTATCTTCTTGCAGATTCTCTTAATTATCAATCAATAAATTTATAATAATTTTTTTCAGAAATATAAATATATAAATTCTCGTTTTTTACTACCTTAAAAATTTTACTACTACCTTCAAAAAATCTCGACAGCAAAAAATTTATAATTTTCGTAATTGTTTCAATAATTGTAATTTTCTTAATTTGAACATACCGTGTATAAAAAAATAAGAAGAAAGAACATTGATTGGCATTTTTTAAAAATACAAATATAATATGCTAAAAATTAATTCTTCAAAATTAAAGCTCATTCTATTACTATAATTTCTGACTACTACGTTCTTACTTATTCAATATCAGTAAACATCAATTTTTTTTAGAATGACTATAATCACTACTTTTTAAACAACTTTTAAAGCTTTCGGTCCAAAGTAAAATTCTTCTTTGAAACAAAAGAATAAGGGAGATTCTCTGATTTCCACTCGACGAAGCCCAATATACTAATTGGAGCTATGTTGATCTCTCGATCGCTGAGAACATTAGATAAACAAATTGCAACACAAAGGATGGTTGAATCGATGAAAATGACGATGATCGAGACAAATAAATGCATATTGTCATTTCAATCGTTTATGAATAATTTATCATTTGTTTGTAGCTTCAAAGAGCCTTCGAAATGTCTTTGTGAATTGTAAAGCAAATTTACGTTAACGATGTTTACGAATTGCAGGAAAACGATAATTAAACAACAAAGAACTTCAAAGAGAATCTGATAAAATAAGGTGATAAAACTTTGTTAAAATATTCAGACGAATTTTTAGAAATAAAATAAATATATGTATATATGTTAATAAAAAATATTTTATATACTTCTTGTTTATATAATAATTTATACATTTCTTGATTATATACACATACACTACTAGTAATAAGCCCTCGCATACATAATTCTATTATATACATACACATTACTCACGCACAAAGTATGTGCATAAAATTAAAAAATGATATTAACATCTTGTACATATCACTATATTTGACTTAATAAAATAATTATTTTAAACGCTTTGCATATTTGTGTATGTATTAAAAATATTTCGAATGTTTTACACATATATCATTTTTGCCTACATGAAATATTACACATAATCATTATTATTGCATGCAGTATGCAATACATTAGTGCATACACGAATAAATAAAATTACTTTATACGCATAATAATACTTGCAATAATAATAAAATTGTCACTGACTTCTTCTACAAAGAGTTATTAAGAGTTATACAAATATAGTATTTTATTAGCAAATGAGACCACCAGTCGAAAAATTTATTAGAAGCCTCTGCACAGAGATACACCAATGCATCCACCATATGCAACTACACTTTTTCTTTAAATAAAGTTATTTTTTAAATCAATTATCAAATCAATTTTTCATTCTACATATATATAATAATACAGATTTTTTAATTCCATATTGTAATTTATTTTTCTGTATATAATACTAATTGTAAGATCATAAAAAAATACACTTTACGAAATATTTAATATTTTTTGTCTCTTATTTAATGTCAAATTAGAATAAAAGAAATGTAGAATATAAAATATTCACTCTTTATAATTTATTTGATTAATTTTACATGTAAAATAATGAGAATTAGTAAAATAATAAAAATTAGTTTGTGTAAAGAAAGTTTTATTTTAAAATAATTAGTTCCACGAAAAAAAGAGCTCAAATGCATTTTGTACAGATTGTCATATAAGAGCACGTATAGGTGATTGCTCACATATTATTGTCTTAAAATAAAAAAATGTTTATATGGTTTGATATATTATTAAATATACTCCTATGCTGTTATTTAATATAAAGTCCAGTCTCCATTGTTATTAATTTATTACAACGTTTCTTATACTTTTCATTAAATTTTCAGTATATAGGGGAGAATTGCTGAATGCGTACCGGTCGCCTAAATCGCGCGTACCTCATTAATATTTTATATTGTTACTTAATATAAGCAACATTTATTAACAAAAATATGAAATAAATAAGAAATGAGTAATATAGACAAAAATTCAACAGATTACGTCTTATTTTGTGCATGCTAACAACATTTTTAAAAATCAGGTACAACAATGTTAATTTTTGATCAATTTATGTAGCTGATAATAATGTATAATCATGCAATTTTATTTTGAATTTTTATATTTTCATAAAAGAAGGTTTATTGTAGAATATTTTACATTTATTGTATATACATATTTGCAATTATTATAAAGATTAAATCGATATTTTTATAAAATTTCAAGTTTCCTAAATCGTACCATCATAAGGTTTTCTGTATCATACCGGTAGAGTTTAGTAACTCGTGCTTATATAAATATGAAACAAATGTCAATTGCAAAAATAAATTTAAACCAGTTTTATTTTAACGTCCTTACCTTTATTATTATTTATTAATTATTAAATACTTGATTCTTTTTTTGATAAATTATTAATAAAATAAGTATTATGTAATGATTCCTTTTATTAATCTTATATATTTTTCATTATTTTTATTTATAAATTCAATACTTTCAAGGAGGTATGATTTAGAAGACCCATAGGTACGATTTAGCATAGGCGTCCGCAGGGGGGAGGGCAAGAGGGGGAATTTGCCCCCCCTGGAATCAGCAAAAAATTAAGCATTTGCTCTCCTTTTGAATAAAGGAAAGACAAAGTTGTGCTAACCTTGCCGATCTCTGCCCTAATCCATAGAATTATAATTTCAAAAGGTATAAATTTCAAATTATAAGTATCCTAATTCTGGAAGTAATATTTTGACTCATGCCCCCTCCTGGAAATAATCCTGCGGACGCCCTTGCGATTTAGGCAACCGGTTGCCTAAATCGTACCTTTTGCAGCATGTTACAAAAAGACTTATAACAAATTAATTTGTTATTGGTAAAAGGTTAAACATGTAACAATAGGTGCCTGAAACATTAAGCTACAATTTCCAACGTTTATTTGTGTACAAAATCAGTATCAAATGGGAAATATAATAAAAAATAGCTTAAGTAGTACGCATTCGGTAACTCTCCCCTAATATAAATAATGACCATATTGTTTTTATTTATAAACCTAGCTACTTCCAGCATAAACCAAGGTTTCTATCTAATAATTCACATATCCGAATGATTTATAAATAAATATCACATTACAAATTATAAGTGGGCTGTTTGGAGTCAGCGCGGTACACTAATGCGCAATTTTTAATAAAACCAAATCAATATTATAATAGATACATAGTCCATCGCATAGGACGACCAATGAATACTTAGTCCATCGCATAGGACAACCAAAACGTTTCGGCTCACGTTTAAGCCATCTTCAGTTATAATTGTTGGAGATTGATTCGCATATGATAATCAATCTCCAACAATTATAACTGAAGATGGCTCAAACGGGAGCCGAAACGTTTTGGTTGTCCTATGCGATGGACTAAGTATTCATTGGTCGTCCTATGCGATGGACTATGTATCTAATATTGATTTGGTTTTATTAAAAATTGCACATTAGTGTACTGCGCTGACTCCAAACAGCCCACTTATAATTTGTATTGTTGTTTACTAGTCAGAAGTTCTAAATTGTAAATTAAAGTTTTTAAATATCACATTGCTTCAATCTCGAATAATATTCGTCAGTTTATGCTTGTCGCTTTTTGATGTGTCTTACAAATAATTTCAAATTCAATCGTGTTAACTATTAATAATTTCAACCGTGTGTTACGACTTTATGATAGAATAGCATAAAAGTGTATTTACTATTCTATCTCAAACCATATAAAAATTTTTTATTTTAGAATAATATAAGCGAATAATTGACCACGCTCTTGTATGACAGATTGTAAGTGCATTGATTTATCTGCGGAAAATATATCCGTCCATAGAAAAATATAAATTGTTAAATCGTGAAAAATTTTCTTTCCTCATTTTTTTCTATCTGCATTTAGAAAAAATATGATCTAATTTCCAACATATTGCTTGTTAAAATCATATTTGTATATGTAGAAAAGAGAGAATATATTATGTAAAAAATTATAATTAAGTTACGTTTAGCTTACATATTTCTTACAATGTAATTTTTAATTCTCGTCTTGCAAAACAAGAGATGTAAAACGAAGAATAGAAAATTGCATCTATGTTGTAGAAAAAGATAGAAGAAGAAGGAAGAATTTTTACACCCGATGAAAATCGCCGTGTAATGCCGTGGCGTTGACGACGTGGAGCGTCATAAGACGATTTTCCGCACGTGCTATCATTGTTTGCTCGCTTTTCCTGCACACATATTGTTCCATTTCGATTCTAACTCTTTTGTCTTTCCAAAGTCGATTCAGAATGTAAAGTAAATCGCTGAGGTAATTTTATCAAATTTTCGAAAAAGTATTATTATCCTTAAACATTTTTTGTTATTATTTATATCCTTTATAAAAATATTTATAATATAAAAATATAAATGTATAATCAACACATATAAACGACGTAAAAGAAAGTAGAAATAAATAGAAATAAATATTATAAATAAATATATATATATATATGTATGTACACACACATACAACACACACACGCGCACGCGCGCGTGCGCATACACACAGGATGTTCTATTTAACTCTGCCACCCCTTTGCAGAGTAAAGTCGAACCAAAAATATGACAAAAAATTGTATGGTCTGGAGAGGGATAAATAATAATAAAATTAATTTTCAAAAAAATTAATTTTTCAAGGTTAGGTTATCGCTATTCTGCATAAAAGTAAAGTATAAAAGTATAAAAGTAAAGTTATAAAAAAATCAATAATTTACGAGATATATTCTTATATTATGACATATGAAATATAAAATATCTTGTAAACTATTCATTTTTTTGTAACCATACCTACCTTAACACTTTTATGCGCATAATAATGAGATAAATCAGTTGATATGCTACCAAATCGAGTAAAAAATGTTTAATTAACGTAAATCAAATATTTTTGCCTCTTAAGACGTAAAGTTTTCAGAGTTAAAATTTTTTTAGAGCTAACCTTATGTCTTTTTCCATGTAAACGAATTTTGTTTCTACATGTTAAAGTCTTAAGATAAGATCATCAAGAAACGAATGTTTTATGAAATGGTTCATACCTTATGTCAGAATATCAGAATAAAATATCTGAGAGATATGAGAATGTCTCATATTCCTATATAGTATTTTCTTTTCCATGATCTTATCGTAATACTTTTGTATGTAAAATGACTGAACGTATCGATTTATGTTAAAAAAAGGATCGTATAAATTTCCATACGATAACGCAAAGAACTCACTTGTATGAAAACAGAAAATTGTCTGTGACAAAATTCATTTCTTAATCTTTGTTGATTACATTTCGCAAAATTTTATAAGGAGAAGAAATAATATTTTTGATCCGTTTCTACGTTCGACTCGACCACATTTTGTCAATTATATTTTGTCTTGTTCGCCTACGCTGTCGTTAAAAGCAACAAGCGTAATACGTAACTAAGAAAACTTCTTCTTGGAAAGTCGGAATAAAATATCTGAGAAATGTAAAATCTCACAATAAATTGCAAAAACTTCTACGCTTATTTTACGCAATCATAATGCAAAAATACATACACAGTTAAAAAATTTATAAATTTTTGTTAGAAATTATGCTAGTTAAAATTTTTCTGTTAAATCGTCAGCACATTCATGTGTAAATTTAACACATGATCTGTTATGTAAATAGAATTGTTTTTTGTGATTTTATATTTAAAATATAAAATTATGAATTAATGTAAAGTTATTAAAAGAATTTTTTTTAAATGTTAAACACAATTTGCACGTATTTTTAAATTAACATAAAGAGAGTTAATATGATAAACGAGAACTAATTCTAAAAAGTCATTGCTAAAAATATATGACTCACGTGTTAAGATTTACAAAAAAAGTATTGAATTTATCTTATAACAAGAGTGAGAGTGTCACTGCATTTATTTATTTTATTATCATAGCACCACTTGTGTGATCTCAACGTGATCTGGACGTGTCTTATACGTTATTAGAGTGGAATTATTACATAAAGAGGGATTCAAGCTTCGTTATCACAAAGCTGGCTTTTTGCGTGCCATAATTTTGTGTGGAAAATATACAATAATTGGTGTAATATGACTCGTTATTCAAGTTTATATGAATGTCGTCACAGGAGCCATATCTAAGTGACATCACTATTGTGCGTTTTGCTATACTCAAGGGCGTGAAAAGTCAACTCTATTACAAGTTTTAATTTCGTTTAAAAACTATTGTAGCTTTACATTTATATTAGAATGTTTATTTTAAAATATTACAGTCATTTCATTTAAAATTTCTATCAGCTTCTGGAACATCTTATATAATTGTAGAAAAATGTATCAACATTTCTAGAATGTAACAATAATATTTATACATATTTATTATTTAACAAAAATAAAGTATTACATCAACACAATTCTTTCGCTAAAATACCAAATTTTTGAAAAAGAGAATAGTGTATAACATTTACATATAATTTTATTTAAATAAAAAGTTAGAATAACTACATTTATAAAAAGTAAAAATAACTTTTTTCTAAATTTCTGTTATCATAAAAAATATATTAGTTTTACATAATTAACTTCAAATTACAATAAAGATTGCATTCATTTTATGTTAAAATATTAACATAATATTAATCATTTAACATATTTATATTATATTAAACTAACACAAAAATTTGAATAAACCGTTTGGAAAATGCGATTTATGTTAAATTTAACACAAACTTTCCAATAGATTGTGAGTGTGATAAGAGTAAGATCCGAAAATTTTATATAGAAACTTTTAGACTCTTATATAATCTTTTATCTGTTTTTTAAAAAACTCAAAACTACGTGTGATATATTTGTACCTACGTATTATATGTATACAGAATATAATTATAAAATTAATATATATTAATTATTATATACGTGTATTCACAACTAAATAAAATACTTCTACTTGTTTAGAAAATTTTGCACTGCACAGCGAAGATGAAGTCTTTGAAACAATAGCAATACGAAATACAATAAAGAGTTGCGTCAGTGTTTCGCCTAAGTGTTTCTTCGAGGAGTTTCCGTGAGTTGTATCTTGACGATCGCGCTTCATCCGCGTCATCTGCTCGCGCGGGAAATTGCACTCGCTCGGTAAGATGAAGGAAAACTTTGTACTAAGTAAACTACGAACAAAGAAATGATCACAGCTAGATGGATCTATAGATTTTGTGAGATGCTGAACAACTCATTTTGTGTTAATCCTTTATCATGTTTAAATTTAGTATGACATTTTCCACGCAATATTGTTATAATGGTAATAACAATTTTATATGTCTTTACTTCCATCTCAAGCAATAAACGAGCAATTTAAAGAAAAAAGTATCTTATAAAAAAGTTACTGATTTTATGCTTGGTATATCTTTCTTTGGAACGAGCTTAAGGTATATAGACGTGTGCAATCACTATAATGGATCTCGCAGTGTGTGCGCGCGTGTTACGCTTGTTCATCTTAATATCCGCGCCGCCGCGCCGTGGGTGGACGAGATAAAGCCTAATCAAGGAGATGCGGTCTTATCCGCGTCGCAAACTGAGACATATTGCACGACGAGCTGCGACAACGATACGTGCATCGCATAATGCCAATCATGCGAATCACACTACCCATAATACCCGTAATTTCTCGCAACAACTTTCTCTGCCCTATCGAGCTTGATCCTCGCAAATCTTAATATACTAAATTTTATTTTATTTATATGCACATATAAATAAATCTTATTAGCTCTTATATTGCTCGCAACTCTCTACCAGCAAATTAAATAATGATATTGACTATTATAAATGTCAATCAAAAAGTTATTCAACAGTAATTAAAGTTTAATCAAATCTCAATTAAAGATCAATTAAAACTTTATTCGGCAAAGTAAGAATAATTTCTCTTCAAATCACAACGATGTTATATTTCATAAAGAATGAATAGACGCGATGGAAAAAAACGAAGGAATGAACGAAGGCTCAAGACACATGACAAGCACAACGACCTTGAGCGGCTTCGCTTGCTATATAATACCATTAATTAACGAGTGCCGCAAATGTCTCTTCAAATAATAAATGTTCAGTCAAACAAAAAATGTCGAAATTATTCAAATATTAAAGTCGAAAATGTAATCTTAATTGGAAAATAAACTGCCCAAATTATAGAGATATGGAATAGTAATTTAGAAAACACATGTAATTAAGTTATATATACAGGTGTGTACTCGTGTAAGTCGAAGACAAAATGTTAAAAGTATTACAGAACATTCACATAGAATCAGTGTTTTGTTTCTTTGTCTCTTCTATATATATATAAGTAAGGCTAACAAATCCAATTCTTTATACATAAAATAGAGAATTATGATATATTCTCTTATTTTCGGTCACGGAAGTATTCAATAAAGTCACTCAAAAGTGCCGCAGAATAATTATAAATGGAAATTATAAGTTCAATCGTCAAAAAACAAGATTTACTTTAAATTGAGATATCTTAACAAATAATCACTATTAGGTCAATATTCTTTCTTTCATTTGAGAGCGAATTGCGTACTTTAAGACACTGTCAAGAACCATGTTCTGTGATTTTTTCCCTACTCCATGGAAGATTGCAAACTTCAAGATTTTGAATATCTCAAACATTCCTTATTCAAAGCTGTCCATACTTCTGGGAATTCAGTTAAGTAAAAATTGACCAAATACATCTTATAGTAGAGGCTTTGATCTTTAAAATCCTTTTTATTTTTTTTTAATTATTCGCTGAATAGTATTCATATATATTCTTTATGTTACAGAATTTCTATGAAACTTTTGAGCAATAGTGTATATAAAAGATTAAAAAATTATGTCATATCAAAAATTGTAAACATATCTTTATATATATGTATATAAATAACATTTATTACTATTATAAACTAATATTGTAATACTTTTATATTACAATATTTTTAATTATATATATACAGGATGTTTTGTTTTAAATGATACAGTCGATTTTCTCCGAAACTATCGATGATACAAAAAAATGTTTCATATAAAAGTTGAATGGTTTCGAGGAGGCCATCTTATGATGGACACATGTTTTTTCTAGGTGGAGGTGTTCCTAAGATTTTAAGGTGGCCTTTTTTTAAATGGAATCATATAATTTTCTTTATATAATATAATTCCTCTAGTTATTTGGCATATAAAAGTATTAAGGTAAAATTATCAAAAAATCAATAGTTTATGAGATATTTTATTCTGGCATATTTTGACATAAAATATAAAATATCTTGTAAACTATTCATTTTTTGATAACTGTACCTTAATACTTTCATGCATAGAATAATGGGATAAATCAATTGATGCGAGGAAAACACATGGTTGCTTTTCAAAAAATTATGCAATTTGTAATGTGCAGTTACATACTTTTTTGGAAAGCAACGATGAGTATGTTTTTTATAGCTGAACTGGCTGCACTAGTTCAGAGTTTATCTTTTTTACTCCACATTGGAAGGAAAAAGATGAACTCTGAACTAGTGCAGTCAGTTCAGCTATAAAAAACAAACCCCATGTGTTTCCCTCACATCAATTGTGTTGATATGATTCATCCCACTATTCTACCAAAAATATTAAGGTTAGGTTACAAAAAACGAACAGTTTACAAGATATTTTATATTTCATGTCAAAATATGCCAGAATAAAATATAAAATATCTCGTAAACTATTGATTTTTTGATTGCATTACCTTAATACTTTTATATGCCAAATAACTAGAGGAATTATATTATATAAAGAAAATCATATGATTCCATTTAAAAAAACAAAGATCACCTTAAAATCTCAGAAACACTTCCACCTAGAAAACACATGTGTCTATCATAAGATATCCCTCTCGAAACCGTTCAACTTTCATCTGAAAAATTTTTTTGTATCATCGATAGTTTCGGAGAAAATCGACTGTATCATTTAAAACAAAACACCCTGTATATATATAATTTAATTATTTATATAATTAAAAATATTGTAATAAAAGTATTACAATAACAGTTTATAATATAAAATTATGATATTAATATTAATAAAATATTAATTGAAAACAGAATCTTATTTTAAAAATAAACCGCAGATATGGAACGACAGCAATTTAGAAAAATACAGTGATTGCATTTTTTGTATGTACAGGTGTGCGTTCCATGAGCACCCGAGTATTTATTACAGCCTGAGGGGAATAAATGCTTTCTATCTCTTTCTGTTTTCCTTTATCTACACTAGAAAAATAAAATTACCTCTGTTATATTTTTTCATGTTTTCCTGATGCTTTAATGATTATACTATTCAAAATCATTGGTACAACGTTTGTTTGTATTGCATATACGCACACATATATAGTATATAAAATGAACTATTGTTAATAATATAACCGGCAAAAGAATAAATCTTTATGAAAAAAAGCAAAAATATAGAATATATTATAATTATATATAAATTATTTTTTATATACAAATATGATTACATATCAATATTTTCGTATATATAGGTTCCATACAAAAAATTAATTTAAAAATTAGAATGTTAATATACCTCTTTTTAGGTTTAAATAACTTCTAAGGAATTTCTTAATATCGTATATTAATGAATTTATCTTGTCAATAGCTATCAAAATATACATTTAAAAAATTATATATTGTATTGTATAATACAATATATATATATATATATATATAGAATAGAAGTGATTTTGCCATTTTATAATTTACATTAAGCACCTAAAATATTTTAAATTGTTTTTCATTAAATAAAACGTTGTATTTTTTTTATTGATAAATGTGTTAACATTGTCGATTGACATTTATTCGATGACATATAATACGAGATCGTCAGAAATTATTCATAAGCTTCAAAAGTATAAATATATTATTAATTTTCTAATTTTTAAAGTTATTTCTTTAAAAACAGAGATTTGTATTAAAAAATTCTATTGTATATTTCCGATTTATTTTATCTATTATTTATTTTTATAAAAATTTCTCTTTATCGGTTGTAATGATTTACTATGTATATTATAAAAAATTCTTTGTATAAATAATTTAATTAAATATTATAATTCTGCTGTATTTTGCAATTACAATTTTACAATTAATTAGAAAATAATCAGTTTTATTATTAATTTAAATATTTAACTGTATATACTCTACATATTGTAAATGCGGGTTGTTGTAGTCGGTTAAAAAAAGATGAACTCGAGAATCAGGAGTTCGGCCAGCTGGAACTATTCTCGATCCCGGATCTATTTTCAAAGATGCCTGCTACACCTCCTACGCTCATCATGAATCTTCATGACCGTGAAAACTCAAAATATTTTTTTCCTGACTCTATTAAAATTTTTTTTATAAAATAATAAATAATGAGATAAAAGAAAAGTGATGTTCTCTTGTACAAATTTTATTTTAATTGTTCTTTCGAAACAAATAAGAATCTATTCTGATAAGAGAATAATAATCTTTTCTAATAACACCATTCAGTAAATTTTATTTCTTCCTTTAATAAAAACAGACAACCCTATAAATTCTCATACTAATATAAAGAATGATAATTAAAGAATCTAGATTGTTTGCTGCAACATGCTACATATATGCATAAAAGTATATGATGATTAAATATTAAGAGTTTTATAAATATGTAAAAGTTTGATATAAAATAAAAAATGTCATTATTAAAATCAAATAATATGCTATATATTTCTATAAATCTCATAAGTATATGAATCTTTTATCTCGCAAACATATCAAACGATACACAACATATATAAACTCACCAGCAATCTAGTGTGTTAATTTAATACATATATTTACCTTATTTATAATTTTAACGCCCAATGCAAATTTTCATACGTCACTTTCCTTTTTCTATGACAGGTGTGGTTTATCCTCAATTATTAATTCTGAAGTTATGCAATCACGAAACAACACAATAAACGGCCAACGTATTATTAGACATTCCGCCTGGCATAGTATGATCAAAGTATACAGACAACGAAAATGACACTAACGATTTTAATCAAAATTAAATTCGCTCAATCTTAAACGTGAACACAATCAATGTCGTCATTTAATTAATGTCACCAATGCAAATATGCAATACGGCCTTAAATGTATCGATAATGTATCGCTAATCAATATAAAAATAATTTTATATTAATATCATTATAAGAATAATATTTATAATATAATATTATAAAACAACATTATAATACATAATCTAAAAACTAAAAATAATTTTTTTAAACATTCCTCTCTTTTTAAAATTATAATATCATGATCATTGAACATTCTGCAATAAATATTTTCGTATCATCCGTTAAAATGTTCAGTGTTAGAATTTTTGCAATGTCTTTTCGGAATAATCTTTGCAAAAATTATGCAATTATGCAATTATTCGTTATACATTTTGACATGTGTTGGAATTTTACAATTAACCGCTTCCCACGCTATTATTTCCACAGATAAACTTCAGAACAAGTTTTTTTTATCGTTGTTCGTCGTCCGGCAAATTGACGTTATTACGCGGTTTATCGCGGCAGACCGCAATTGTCGAAACAAACACAATTTGCAATTTCGCAATGTAACGCGAATTTTCTATTTCAATTTAGGCAGCGTTCAATTTATTTCGTTTATTTGTAATATCGTTACAACAGTTCATAATTGTAATATTATAATAATATTAATATAAATATATATAAAAGCTTTGTAAATATTAGTTATATTTGGATTTATATATGCTTTTTATATAAATAACTACATAAAACAAAATATGTTATAATTATTACGTTTTAAAACATATATTGTATTTTTATTCAAATAAAAGAAATTTTATATATATTTATTTATATTTATGAAAGATTTAAGAAATAATGCTTTTTACATATATAGGTATTTCAAAATATTCTTAGATAGCGTCTAAAATGTATGTACGCGTTCAAAGAGAAGGGTGCCAAGAAGGGGAGATCTAATTACTTTTGCAGAGAGAGAGAGAGAGAGAGAGAGAGAGAGAGAGAGAGAGAGAGAAGAGAAGAGGGTAGGTACTTAAAAAAGACTCGTTGCGTAATTAAAATATGAATAAACATATGCGTTACTTTGTATAAAACGCATATTTCTCATGAATTATTTAACGGAAGTTAATGCATCATTTTCTTCGTGAATTAATAATGCAACACGTATTTCAATAATAAGTACTTGAAATGTTTATTTTCATTAACTTTATAACTGGAGAAATAAACGTTTCTTTCAATATCAAATGCAATAACTGTTGTTTTTGTAACAGAGTTCGCAAAAACAAATTGAGTCGATCAGTTTATCATGGGGCATTTTATCAATAATTTTCAATTAAATTTCAAGATAAAACCAGTAATTTTAAATAAAAAGTTAAATAATGTTTATCAATATGTAAAATTTTGTTCAAAATTTATTTTCAGTTTCTATTCTAATTCTAAAAACTGCTTATAATTTAATTAGATTTATGAAATTTTGAAACAAATTAATTATTTTTAAATACAATTCGCAAAATATGTATTTCATAATAATACAGTATCTGTAATTTTCTTTCTTATCTATAATAGTTTTAGTTATCTGTAATAGTTGTTTTTCTTCTAAAATTTTTTGTTTATGTTTGTTAAAATACAAAAAGCATTAAAAATAAACGTATTAAAAAGGTAAAATCACGCAATACTCTTTTGGAGCTCAGTGATAAAATAACATAATTACAATATTTTTCACTGACATCATCGAGTTAACTTTTTACAAAATATAAAAGATAATAGCATAGAATAATATAATTGATCAAAGAAGAAATGTCTTCAGAGAAGAAGAAAGATTTACACTCGACATTTTATGTTTAAATAACACAGAAGAAATATATTCCCGGAATATATCCCCCCTATTTTTGTACCGCTGCAAAATTCTTTTATAGATTTTTGTATTTTATCTGTTTTGTTAACATTTTAATCTTTTAATAATTACATTGTATACATATTAAAAGTTTGTTTACTTAACAAGATAGAAGTAAAATTTAAATCGGAGCAGTTACACACCTTTTCCGTAACGTCGCAGCTGAACTTTGTCAACAGCGTAGACAAGAGCTGCTCAAGCTTCAAACAGAATACTATTCACAAATATCGCACTCGCGAATATCTTACAGGCTTCGTTTGTTTTGCAGAACGGCAGTATTGCGGAAGATTAAGGATAAGATAAGCCTTGTAAATGTCGACGACAATCAATCAATTTGAATTACAGTGAAACGAGACGCACGATCCGATTTACGAACGAACGTCACGCGATCTTGCAATACACATATAACGACGATAACGATATAAGGCGTGAATCCCGTAGGAAAGCAAACCACGTGGCCGCGCAATTTTCGAAACGGAGCACGCAGCACGAAACGAACTCGCGTATCAGCAGCTCGCTGTACACTGTCGCGCGCTTCGTCATCATGATCGTCCGCGCGTTATCCCCACCTTTAAACCCCACGCCACTCTCCATTCCACGCGCCAGCGCACGTCTCTGATGTATATACATGTATGAAGTATATAAAGTGAATTCGTAATCACATATTACGCTCGATTAAAAGGGTATCTACTCCAATGAAATTTCTGCTTTTTACGTTCAATTTTTATTAATTAAATATAATTTGTATACTTGAGTATTTATATGTTCATAATATGAGTAACTTATATATTTCTAATGCAACATAAATGTAGAATGGTATTTATTATTTGATGTACAAATCAATAATTCTCTATCACCGGTAAATCGTAGTCTTGTAGTTGATATAATCGGACACAAGAGATAACAGTCGCGCAATATACATATACATTATACATATAATAGGGAAATGTTTTATTTTCTTAAATGTACTTATTATATGCAGAAGGAATAAAAAAAATCTAGAAACCAATTTTTCCAATTACATTCCATGAATTTACTTCACCTTTCTGCGAATTTATTGCAACTGAAGGAACATTTGTAGCTCATAAAAAAGGTATTACGCAGCACATTTCTCGGCGAGTCCAATTTCCAATTACTTTGCCGTTTTGAACACACATTCGACAATGACAAATTACTAAATCGTTGCAGACCTCGCACCAAATGCATATCATGTTGCTAGACATTTCACATTTTATCAACTTTTATATGTATGTACAATAGATTGTTGTATATAAAGTATTAATAATTTAATATGAAACAATATTGAAAAATTGTACACATTTAAAAATATATATACATGTGTATATGTATACATATATATCTGAGAAAGCTTAAAAGTGGTCCGTAAATTTGATTCTTCGACACGGTATCAAGAAATCTACCACACTCTTTTAAAGATCTTTATCTAATATGAAAATAATTATTACAAATTATCAACATGTAAAGAGCAGTATAAAAGTTATTTAAGAAAAATGTTTTTAAATCTTAATTTTGACGAATTATCTCGGTAATGGTGCATTGTAGAAAGAAAAATAGAAAACGTATATGGTTGTTTTCATCTGATTTGCATGCTCATGGGAGATTACCCACCTATTCCAGGACACTGTGTGGATATATACAATATGTATATGTGTGTGTGTATATACACTCAGTTCAAGAAAAAGTGGTACAGTAGAAAAATGGAAAAATTTATGAAACTTCAAATGCTTGTAACGCAGTTAATACTTATGGTATCGAGGTGCTTAAAAAACGAAAATAAAACTTGAATTCTGTATTTTGAGAAAGAGATTGCGTGGGCGCGCCGGCATTAGCATTATCCAAGATGTACCGTGTGGTGTACCATATTCTTCTCATCCTGTATAACTCAGCAAAAAGTTATCGTATAGAGTTCCGCAAAAACGCATTTTGAAGGGGAAAATTGGAACTTTCACACGATTTTTATCCCATTGAGCGACGTCAACTGATTCACTCCGTGCAAATCAGAAAACTGGACTTTTTATTAATCAATTTTCAGGCCCTCACTCTGTTATCCGCCACTGAAAAACTATTCACACAATCGGCATTAAAAGTTTCTCAAAATACAGAATTCAAGCTTCATTTTCGTTTTTTAAGCACCTCGGTACCATAAGTATTAACTGCGTTACAAGGATTTAAAGTTTCATAAATTTTTCCATTTTTCTACTGTACCACTTTTTCTTTGATTGTGTGTGTGTGTGTGTGTGTATATATATATATACATACAGGGTGTCCCATCTAACGTGACCACCCGTGATAACTTCGCAGGAAGTAGTCGTAGAGAAAAGTGTTTCATACAAAAGTTATTTGACTTCGGAGGGGACATAAGATGGGACAAACGAAATTTTCCTAGGTGGAGGCGTTTCGGAGATTTGAAAGTGACTTTTGATTTTTTAAATGGAATTATATAATTTTTTAAATATAATATGTGATGCCTCTAGTTATTCTGCACATAAAAGTATTAAGAAAAAGTTATCAAAAAATCAATAGTTTGCGAAATATTTTACATTTTATTCTGATATATTTTGACATAAAATATAAAATATCATGTAAACTATTCATTTATTGATAACTGTACCTTAATACTTTTATGCGTAGAATAGTAGGATGAATCAATTGGTGTAAAGAAAACACATAGTTGCTTTTCAAAAATGTAACTGCACAATTGGATAATTTTTTTTAAAAGCAACCATGTGTTTTCTTTACACCAATTGATTCATCCTACTATTCTACGCATAAAAGTATTAAGGTACAGTTATCAATAAATGAATAATTTACGTGATATTTTATATTTCATGTCAAAATATATCAGAATAAAATGTAAAATAGCTCACAAACTATTGATTTTTTTATAACTTTACCTTAATACTTTTATGTGCAGAATAATTAGAGGCATCATATTATATTTAAAAAATCATATAATTCCATTTAAAAAATCAAAGGTCACCTTCAAATCTCCGAAACGCCTCCACCTAGAAAAATTTCGTTTGACCCATCTTATGTCCCCCTCGGAGTCAAATAACTTTTGTATGAAACACTTTTCTCTACGACCGCTTCCTGCGAAGTTATCAGGGGTGGTCACGTTAGATGGGACACCCTATATATATGAAAAGGTGATATATATACACAATGTATATATACACACAATATATATCGCCTATACATTTTTGGCATGTTTAATTATCCGAGAATATCAAATAACATTATCTTTGTTTAAATGAACAACTGTGGGAGTTAAGACATTCTCAACATCGGCATAGATCATCAGAAAGTGACTTAAAAGTAGAGCAAAAGGGCTCGCAGGATCACATCCCTCGAAGGCACAATCTCGAGATAAAAATCGAGTGAGCGAGCATAAAAGTGGCATTAAATTCGAATTGCTCGTATCCTGGCGCGCAAAACTTTAACAGGAGGCGGTCTCTGTTGTCATCAAAAAAATGGAAAGGCGTCGTAAAGGCACCATGCGACGCCCGAGATACGAATGTAATTGTGCATAGAAGATATATATATATATATATATATGAGGAAGGAATTCGCAGTTTTAAATTTTACTTTAGTGTGTGTACGGAATGCAAAAATCACTTAAAATTTATTTTGAGATGCCTTTACGCACACGCGCGCATGTATGTGCAAGAAAGTACAATAAAATATAATTTTATATAAAAGCACATATGTATATAGTAATTTTAAAAAACAAAAATTATTATATATCTATCATTATATTCATTAAATATAATAAATAATGAGTAAATATTTAATATACATAAAATACTTTAATAAAAATCGTTAAAATAATAATTTTTAATTTATATAATAAATAAATATTTAATTTATACGTAATTAAATATAATAATAATAATAGAAGCAAACGCGATTTTACAAAAAAATGTGCAGATGTTTCACATACATTAGCGAAAATTTGCATATTTTGCGTCATTCCATGACGGCTCTGTTAATTAACGAATCGTTGCCGCAAGGCGTGTAAAATGTTTGCTAAAACAATATTTCAATATAAACTTTCTGAAACAAGTATTTTTACAAGTGTAACGGCTTTCGCGATTCAACGCGAAAATATAATTCGTGAACAAATGTGCAAACATGTCTGAATATTTTGTTTCGTTTTTTATATAATGCCATTTACGTAAGTTTATTTTTCGTAAATTTTCTTTTTTCGTATATTCCTAAAAGCATCATGAATCAATAATAAAATATTTACGAGCAATGGAAATATAAATGGAAAATGTAAATGAGAGATAAATGGAAAACTTTATTCAGACAACATATATATTTTGTATAAATAAATAAAAAAACTGCAAATAATTGCAAAACTATAAATCATTCTAAGAAATATTTTTCTTTGAAAACATGTTATTGATTTAGAAGATTGAAGTAAGTGTACACATATACCGATATACATGCGACACGCACGCACGCATGTATGTACGTACGCATACACACATATATATGTCTCTATCATTTTAACCTTAATCAACAATATATTCTCAAAGAAAAATATTTCTTACAATTACTTACATTAACATACATACATACATACCTATACTATCGCTCAAAAGTATTTGCCCATTCTAATTTCTACATGAATTTTTTTTATGTTTAATTTCTATTTTAATTCTGTTATATTCTCTTTATATTTGTAGAATAAAAAATTTTGATCTATTAAACATTATTATTATATTCAATGTCCACCCTTAAAATTGTTCATTAATCTTTTGAATTTCTATTATTTAATTAAGGAAAACAAAATGGGTAAACACTTTAGAGCGATAGTGTATATGAACTTCGTTTTTCTTTAAATTCATAAAATTTTCTATATTTTTGAGATTTCTTATATTTTAGATGTCCCGCGGAAATAGAAAATTTCTTGATCGCACATTTGGTATGCGGAAAAGTGAGCGCAAACATAGAAAGCTTGCGGCAAAAATTTGGTCGTTTGGTTATTTGCTTGGCAGATCAACTCTCCCGTGACCTCTCACTATTGTCTTATTACATTTTATTAGATTCTCCAAATCATCTTTTATTGTGATGAATAGACAGATATTTTCCGATAAACATTGTTGTTCAATTAATTTACGAGTAAAATGTATTCGTAAAATGTATTTAGGAATTTATATCAAACTACGATTTTCAAAAAAACATTTGTATATACACATCTTATATTTTTATATATTATTATGTAGAAAACAGAAAATATTTTCTGTGTTTTAATAAATTTCTTTAATTAATACATCATAAACGAAAATAAAATCTATGCTTTTCATGTGTATTGTTAATGTGTATTTTAATATATAGGCATTGCATATTATTATACTTATATAATATGACGACTCTCTTCTCTTATCCCTTAAGCCTATATCAGACTATGCATTAGAGATTGAGAACTGCGAACTGGAGATTAGAATTCAACTAATCAGAACGAAACGGATTAACATTAAACTTGTCTGATTGGTCGAATTCTAATCTTCAGTTCGTAATCCTCAATTTTCAACGCGTAGTCTGATATGGACTTTACCATTCTTCCCTATTTTGTGTGCGTGTGCGTGTATGTGTGTTTAATAGCAGTTCTTAAGTTTATCAAAATGTAAACATATTTCACATCAATTATATACATTGATCGGATTCTATTTTAATCATATTTTATGTTATATTACATATAATTAGAGTAAGAGAGAGAAAGAAAAAAATACATTTTTATACATTTTACATTACGTAATTAACAGAATACATAATATAAAAAATTACAATTATTTTCAACAATTATATACGAAATTCCTCGTTGAAAAATGTCACTCGTCAGAAATTGAAATTCATCTTATAACCTGCTTTATCTTTGAAAAGTACGCGCATGCCCAAATAATTCTTTATTGATTTAATGTCATTCGCAATAAAATTTCTAAAAATTTGAAAAATCCAATTTTTCTGACAAGTAAAAAATAGATACAATAAACATGGAAAATTGATGCACTGCGCAAACTGTGTAGATAATAAACACACATCTATAAAAAATGTTGCCAGATTTGCAAAGTGATGTTAAAAGGAACGTAAATGTCAGCATATACATTTACAAGAATAGAAACAATTTTATTATCAGCTACATGATTTTCATGCTTTTTGCGATCCAATTTCCACGATGATAATAATACTTTACGATGATAATAATAATTTACGCCGAGAATAATATCACGCGTCGCCGTAAATTTCCTGGAAGATACGTTCCCCGCGTATACAATCTATACACAGCCTTGACTCTCTTAGATTCGTAAGAGAAATTACATACTGAGATAAAATGTGCATCAGTATGAATGATGGCAAACGTGGAATATAAAAAATAAGATGAAAAATAAACAAGAAATTAAATTAGAAACCACAAAAAATTTTTAAAATTATAAAATGAATAAAAAAAAGCTACAATAATAAATATTATATGTAAAATGTTAATAGATTATTAGATATAGATATTAAAACGCAACATTAAATAAGCTTTCTATAATTGTCTAATGTTTAATTTTAATATGTAATATATTTTCAGACTATACTTTAATATTAATTTCGTTTTTAACAAAAATATATTATCCCCTTTAGATGTTACTCACATAAAAATAGTCAGAAATTAAAATCAGAAATAGTCTAAGAATATTTTAAATTACCTTTTCAATAAGTCTGTTCACGTATCATTAAAAGTATTCTTTAAAACAGTGCTATCCAAGATTTGTAGTTTTGGGCTTAAAACCAAAATGCATCAGTGTTCATGTTTATTGTTATTCCTAACTTCTGACTTCATAGCTATTTTCTCGTAACGATACTCGGTTTCAGAGAGATGAGACTAGTCGAAATCATTAAAATTTTTGACGTGTATTATTCACTGTTTAAAAGTATATTATTACTAATATTATAAGAAATTTTATTCTTAATATACAGGGTGAGTCATTTTAATCGACACAGGCAAATATCTCGAAAAACATGAAAGATACGGAAAAATGTTTCAGACAAAAGTTGTATGGCCTAAAGGGGGGCATATGATTCCGATGTGAGTCATGTCGTAGATGTCGTCGTTTTGAAGAAATTTCAAAGGCGACTAATTTCTTAAATGGAACATAATTTTTTCCTTAAGCTTTTCAAAAAAATATGTAATTGCAAATTGCATAATTTTTTTTAAAAGCATCTATGTGTTTTTTTGCACCAATTGATTCATCTCAGTATTCTATACATAAAAATATTAGGGTACCGTTATCAAGAAATGAATGGTTTACGAGATATTTTATATTTTATGTCAAAATATTGTAAACTTCGAAGCTTCATATCTCCGGAATGGCTTATGCAAAAGACAATTTTTGGGGGTGTCTTGAAAACGTCCCGACGAGATCTACAATTGTTATCTCAAGAAAAAATTAAGTTCCTTTTAAAAAATTAGTCGCTTTTAAAATTTCTTGAAAACGACGACATCATACGACATGACACATAGAGAAATCATATGTCCCCTTTTAGATCATACAACTTTTGTCTGAAACATTTTTCCGTATCTTCCATATTTTCCGAGATATTTGCCTGCGTCGATTAAAATGATTCACCCTGTATACTACCGCTCAAAAGTTTCAGCAGATTCTCCGTTTATAGAAATTTTATAATATAAAAAATAAAATATGAATACAATTTGCATATATATATATATATTATGTTTATTAATTTATTATTATATATTTTTATTTAAACTCTGAGAAAAAGAACTTGTTTTTTTTTAGATTTTTGACTTATCAAAGAAACCTCCTCGAGTTTTGATAACTTATTATTTATTAAACAGCTTATTAGATACACACATGATATTCAAATGTTTATCGCGTATGTAAATGTCTAACGCGAAATTTGAAATCAATTTCATTTAATCAATATATGTATATATATATATATTTGTCTATTAGAGAAATTTATATATAATTTTCTTTCATATATTATTTTTTCCGGCATTTTTGACCGACCTTATTAAATACTTTTGTGACCAAAAATAAGAGAATATATCATAATTCTATATTTTATATATAAAAAATTGGATTTGTTAGCAAAAATGTAAGATGTATTGAACCTTTTGTGAACGGTAGTATTTATAATTATAAAAAATACACAAATATATGTGTGTGTAATAATAAGCATATTAAAAATAATATCTTATATAATATTGTAATTCGTATATAATATTGTAATAATATACTTTTATATATACAGGGTGTCCCAGTACACTGTACGACCCTCTCGTGAGGAGGTAGAAGGGATCGAGATAAACAAAAATGTCCTTTACCATTTTGCGATATTCGCAATGGTTAACGAGATATTAAATGTTAAAGTCGTACGAATGAGAGCGCGCGGAGGGAAGTAGG
>NJRP01000061.1:1135422-1162917 GCA_003063835.1 Aphaenogaster floridana
ACGGAATCCATCCATAAAAAAACCTATATATTAAAGGTGCCCACAGACAGGACGCGTCAAGCGCCAAGCAGCAAGCAGCAAACCAATCAGCGAGGCAATATTCACAGTGGCGTAGAAAATATCGCCTCGCTGATTGGTTTCTGCTCGCTGCTTGACGCTTGACGCGTCCTGTCTGTGGGCACCTTTATTGATTCGATACAAACTAAAACACAATTTAATTTTGTTTCGTTATTGGATGGTATCACTGAAGCCCGTATCAGACTATGGATTGGGATTGGGATTGGATTGGAATTTGACCAATCGGAAGAAAGAAAACCAATGACAAGTTCAGTTAACTTAGTTTTGATTGGTTAAATTTCAATCCAATCCTAATCCCAATCCATAATCTGATAAGGTGCGTTTAGATGGGAGCGTCGAGCGTCAAGCGTCAAGCGTCCAACCAATCAGCGAGGCGATATTTGACGATGTTGTCACATATCGTCTCGCTGATTGGTTGGACGCTCGACGCTCGACGCTAAAACGCTCCCATGTAAAATCAGCCATACGGGCTCGACTCGAATACCGCCCAGGGAATGCGCAGTCTATATCTATTTATATCTATGGTTCTAATGTCCTAACATCACATTACTGTCCCAACAAGGTTAGATAAGATTTTCTTGAATTTATTCAAATGTCATTCATAAAAGAAGCAAACAGTTATTTCTTCCCGATAAACAATTTTTCGTATAAAACATGTATAAATATATGAAATAATTATATATAAAATATATCCATATGTTATTTTCCTTGTATAATGTCTGTATTTACAGGAAAAATAATAAAAAATAATTAAAAAGATAATTTATGCAATATTTTTTTATAAAAAGTGAAGTTTGAGAAACAGAAAAATTGTTCATATATAATCATAAATAAATATAATAATTTTATAGAAATATATACATATTATATATAGAACATTGTATAGTCTTATTGCAATTTTATTTTTTGTAAGAAAAATAATCTGAAAGTTATTTTTCTAATTATTTTTCAATTATTTTTCTCATATATACAAACAGAGATTATACAAGAGAAAGAAAATATACATATATATATGGACATAACTTATATATAATTATAAATATTTATATATATTTTTGTATGACAAATTTTTTACCGAGTTATTGTGTATATATTTTATTCTTATTAATGTAATTATATATATATATATATATACATAATAAAAATAACTATTTTACACTGTGCGTAGCATGCATCTTGCCCAGAATTAAACCAAATGAATTCCATGCTTCGATTGAGACTATTTATTACTAAAGATCTGTGTTGTTATCGACGGAATTTGTCGATACAAAAAGATGACGAAGATCGGGTTGATCACGCAAAAGAAACTGCAATTAATGATTTGACAGAACCAACTAATTGCTGCATGTCAGGATGCACGAATTGTGTATGGATTCAATATGCAGAGAGATTGAGTAACATGATGGAAAGATCCAATATAGATCTGCAAAAAGCCATCTTTGAAAGAATACAGGATCCTAATATGAGAGCATTCCTGGAAATGGAACTGAGGTGCCGGAAGCTGATGAAATAGCGCGAATGCATCATTATGTATTATAATAGTATAAGAAGGAATAATCTAACAGAAAATTCACCTGCAGCACTCAAAGAATTCACAGGCCAAAAGAATTGCGATTGCTGAAAGATACTCTGTATATAGATTGTAAATAATATTCTATAGACGATGAATTGTATTTTCAATTTATATAAATATAACAATGTCTTGATATATATGTATATATAGATGTGTACAATATATAATATTGTATCATTTTATTTACATTAAATTATAAGTTAATAAATTTTTTGATCAAATGATAAAATAAGACATGAAATGAAATAAATGGAATAAAAAATAATTTAGATAATAAAAATACTTTTATATTCAATATACATGTATATATATACATAGTGATGAAAAATTAAGTACCATAAATTTGTGTGATGAAAGAAGGAACCAATATAAGCATTTTAAGTGTAGGAACCATGAATCGACGACGCTTCGTTACGGTGTGACGGACGTCAGATGGATCGGGCGGGGTGGACCTGTGACGTGGCCTGCAAGGTCACCAGATTTAACACCTCTCGATTTCTTCTTCTGGGGTACAATGAAAAGTATGAACTCCGGACAAGTCGAATCCGAGGAGGATCTGGTCGTTGAGGCATCTAAAACCATCCGACATATGCCTGATATATTCCAAAGAACGCAGCAGTCATTGTACCTTAATACTTTTATGCGTAGAATAGTGGGATGAATTAATTGATGTGAGGAAAACACATGATTGCTTTTCAAAAAATGTGTAATTGCATATTGCAAATTACATAATTTTTTTGAAAAGCAACTATGTGTTTTCGTCACATCAATTGATTCATTCCACTATTCTACGCATAAAAGTATTAAGGTACAGTTATCAAAAAATGAATAGTTTACAAGATATTTTATATTTCATGTCAAAATATACCAGAATAAAATATAAAATCTCGCAAACTATTGATTTTTTGATAACTTTACCTTAATACTTTTATATGCTAAATAACTGGAGGATTTAAATAATATAAGGAAAATCATGATTTCATTTAGAAAAACAAAGGTCACCTTGAAATCTCAGGAACACCACCTAGAAAAAAACATGTGTCCAATAAGATGTCTCTCTCGAAACAGAGTAAGTTTTACTTGAAACATTTTTTTGAATAATGAATAGTTTCGAAGAAATTCAAGTACGGCATTTGAAATGGCACACCCTGTATATATAATTGTATTTTTATATTTTTTATATATTAATAATAGTTTTATAGAGAACAGATTGAACTTTAGGGATTAATTCATTTGATAATTTATTTTTTAAATATATTTAAACGGTTTATTTTATAATTAACTACTTATTTTATAATTCAATTTATATATTTTAATATAATTTTTATACAATTATAATATTATAATTTTTCTATTTATTTATATCATTTTTTTAAATTTAGTTATAAGTCAATTAATTTATTACATTGCATATTTTTATATAAGAAACATTCAGTTTTGAATCCTTTCTAAATAAAAACCGAAATAGATTCTTGCGAGACTAGTTATTCTTCTGGTTGCTCTTTCTCTTCTTTGCAATTTAAATTTAATCCTCCGGGCTAATTGACCACACCTGTTTCCTACGATTAATCCACTGATAGAAGTACAAAGTTCACAGAAAACATCAAAATAAATAAAAAGAATATAACATAAAAATACAAAAAAGAGATAAGTTATTCATTTTTTTATTAAGTATAATTAAATATTTATTAACAAAAAAGTATATTAGATGTAGTCGATACAACTGGCCAAAATTTATTTGAAAAATTCATATTTTTTAATTAAATATTTATTTATTATAATGATGACATGGCGAAAATATTTATTTTATAAATATTTATTCATCATTTAACTCATTGAATATAACCCAAGTAACACAACTAATTTTATAAACATTTTTTGAACGTTTATAAAACGTTAGATACGTTTCATAAACGTTTAAAAAACGTTTATAAAATTAGCTCTGCTACTTGGGAAGGTGAGCCATGTAAGATATTACAAGCTATTTTTGGAGGATTATTGAATATAAAGTTGCCTTTTAATATTTTAAATTTTTTTGAAAAAAAAATGGATTATTATTGTAGGCTTAGAATTATACAAGTGACTTCTTAATTTTTTAAAATGTAATTATCGTTTTTAATTTCCAAATTTTATTTGTTTCTTATAATCTCTTCTTTATAATCTCCAGATTTCAACTATATTATCAGTACTATCAGTTTTCAATTTCCAAGCTCTGTCTTAACTTTAACTTGCCATTACATGCACATAATACATATAGTACTCAAAAATCGTTAGTCAATAAAAAAATTTTTGTATTTCCCATAAAATGCACATTTCTACTTATAGTTTAAGTTCTTTTGTAAAAATTATGTTTACAATTTCAGTTCCAATTTTTGCCGTATATACACTGCCAGTACTGAAAATCTATAGTTCACGTTACGTATACTATAGATTTTCAGTACTGGCAGTGTATATCGGAACGCGACTTTTAATGACGCAATTTAACAATTGTTTTCAACAACGTTTTTGCGATAAAAGAACTAAAAAATTCCAGAACGCAGTAGCTTTTAATAGTTTTTAAATTACGATCACTATGAGATATATGATAAAAAATACGAAAATTTCTCATAGAATTTATCTTATTAAAATTATATTATAAATTCCAAATTAAATTCTAATCTTATCTAACCTAATAAAAATGATAACATAACATATATGTAATATACATTGAAATAATAACAATAGTGGATTAAAATCAACATTAAAATTATTAAATATATATATACACTAAATTAATTTTGATTTCAATATTTATATTTTGCTGTATTACTTTTTTTGTCAATTCGAGAACAATTGCAATGACAAACTGCAATGATACTAATTTTTGCAACTATATTTAAAATACTTTTGAAAACCGTTCTTGTATCATGCTGCTAAAGCTATTGGAATCTCCACAAATTGTGCAACAGTATGGATTTATTGTTGTGCTAGAATTTACAAAATTGGAGTTGATAAAACCGCGGCGCAATCTTATATTGCGCATAGCGTATATCCATACGTCTCATCACGTCTTCTTTGATGACGTGTATACGTTTGTACATACGCACTCACGCTCACGCTCGCCCACGCACACTCTTGCAATTTATTTTCGCTTGACGATTCTTGCGGTCGCGCTTTGCCGCAATCTCGACGGAGCCTCGGTCGAACGTGCAAAATGACGGTTACCGATTCCCGAACAATTTGTGGCTCAATAGCTTTTTGCTCTATATGTTGTGTTCAACAGAATCTTAACTAAATTTGTAATTAAATATCTATCTCTTCGTAGGATAACGGCATGTTTAGTGAGTTTGTGAGTGACAAAAGCGGATGTAAAATACATGGTGACAAAATCGATTTGATGTGTAAGACACTCATCATTTGGTAAAAAGAATTAATGAATTATTCTGTATATAAAAATTATCACATTAAGTAAGTTAAATTAAAAAATAGAGAAGAAAATAAATTTCAATTAACATAAAAGAATAAACATAAATAAATTATAAAAGAAAAATTGGAAATGATTAAATATTTTTTTATTTGTGTATGATATATGAGACAACATAAGAATATTGTAAAATATTTTGAGTAAAATGATATTTAAACTTGAATGTAATAACATTTGGGTTAAATTTTTGAAATAGAAAAAAGAGACAGTGGAAAATTAAATGAATCCAGAATAGGTAGTCATCATGTATAGTAAATATACATGAGCAACAAGTATCTCTAAAGTACGTAAAGTATTTGAACACGATATTCATAAGAACATTCTATAAATTACATATTATATTTTCTTGAAAGACTGTTTAAAATTTTTCGAAATTATAAAAATAAATTTGCCATTAATTTAAGGAAATCAAATAAATGTCGATGTGAAAAACGTGAAGAAATCTAATATCCAAATCCATATATTAAGATTTATCTGAAACATGTTAGAAATAAAACACAATACAAAATTTAAAAAATAATATTGAACATATTAAAATTTTAAATATTTATTATAATTGAAAATATAATAACATTTTAAATATAATTTTAAATATGAAACGCGTATAATTTTTTAATACAAAAAATATAATTATAGTTCTATTCTATAATAATTTAAAACATAAATGCGAACATAAAGTTTTAAATTATTTAAATGCAAGTATAAGATTTTAAATGTATTAAAACAGTCTCACATTTTTTGGTAAGAAAATCTTTTTGAATGCTCTAAAATTATTAAATTAAAAAAATTTTTTAATTAAATTCTAAAATTTCTTAGTGAAGAGTTTTTTCTTCATTATCATTAAATAATAATTCACTATTATTAAATAATAATATTAAAATAAAAGAAGTATTAATTTTATATGGAAATAAAGTAATTAAAATTAAATTACTTTTAATTTATTTCATTGTCTTAAATTATTTTTTAAAAAGAAAAGATGGGGCAAATTCTAATTAAATTAAGTTGTATGGTACAATTTAATCAAATATTGCAACAATATCTCAGAAATGTCGTTAGTGAATTAAAAAAGAATTAAAATGAAGGTGACAGGAAAAGAAAAAATCAACTATGAAAATTACGAAGAAGAACCTTCGACTATCACAAATCCTTCAACTATACCTGCAAGCGAATTATTGATGCACACGTCGATGCCGGCAGCTGCAGTCGCGATAAAATTATGCGGTGGAGATTCTGCGGAGGAGATAGATAAAACCATCACTCAGAAGAGGGGGGATATCTTAAACACATTTAAAAGAAGAACTTTCAATAGGATCAGCTTTAAGGGCGAATCAGGCCCTCTACTGAACAGGTAAGAAATTCTTTTATTTGAAAATAAATTTGATGACATAATTCATTATTGGCGCATATAAAAATGTCAGATTCCAATAATTTTATGGAACGTTAAAGTAATATATTTCTTTAAATAAATTTTTAAAATATTTTTTATTTTTTACATCACTAGATTGGTTTGAATAATATCGCTTGACAATTGTTATGTAACAACTATAATAGTTCGGTAAAATTATAACCATAATGAGTTGCTATTGTAATTTAAACTCATTTTCGTTTATCGCGAAAATTTTCCATACGGGAAGTAGCAATGCTGGTTAGTCGATCGATTACTATTGCACTGTTTAGAACACAAAATATGCTATTAAATAAACACAGATTAAGTAATAATAAGCGATGATACCTGGTCTTAGTTGCTTGTGGCTGTAAGTATATAAAAATTTTATTATAATAAAAAATGTTCATGAATAAGTAAATTGTTTATACAAAGTGATAAAAAATTATTTTAAACTTAAAGAACAAAGAGTACTCATCAAATTGAATAAAAATATCTACTTAATCGGTCTACGCATCATATCAACGTAATTAATATAAAAATTAATTAATATAAAAATTTATTAGAAATAGAAGCGATACATTTTCTATTTTGGTAATATAGATGACTTATTTGCAGTTTTACATGAATCCTTTCTCCTTCTCCAAGGGATTTTTTCTATCTAAATTAATTTTTTTCTTTAGCCATTTTACATATAAAAGTATTAAAATAAGATTACATACATTCATACAAAAATAGACTATACGAATATTTTAATTCAAGATATTTTATTTTATTTTATTCCGACTTAAAATATGAAGTGTATTAATTATTACTAAACATTTAAAAATTTGTGAAGCTGTATTTATTATATACAATTTTATTTAGTTTGATGAGTATTATTTGTCCTCTAAAAGGCCGGTATTCATAATCCGTTCTTATATTTAAGACCTGTTAAGTATACTTAAGATGTCTTATAGCGTTTTCGACTGCAGCTGGTTTGAATCGATCCAAGATTAAACCAGATATGTTATGAACTTGAGTTTGATCAGAAACATGTAAAAATGTATTAAAATGTGTGAAATATTAAGTTATTAATAGACTTACTATAAAATATTTTTTACATAATTAATTTTTTCAAGATACCTTTCTTAAAAAATTAAGCTTTTTGAATATAATTATAATCAATTTGATCATAATCCTAGTAATCTGAAGAGCATGTAATCACGGTTGCCATCTTCAGACTAGTATTTAGCCGGACGTCGATTTTCGAAAGGAAAAAGGAAAAACAGTGGAATTGTTTGGCATAATAAAGTTTGTTACATCCATTGACATAATTTATGTACCACTATCGTTGTCATTTTCTTTTTATTATTTTCTTTAAAAAAGAAAATTATCAAAATTAAGCCTGCTGCCGGATATTTCTTTTCATCAACAGTATACTTCAATTATGCATATTCATATGCACGAACCACAAATAATCAATCAATTTTTCACTCTTATAAAAACTGGTAAATTCATTGGCTATCATATCACTTGATTATGCCTACGGCTAATAAGACATATGAAATTCTTGCCGCCATCATCTCTACATTACTATTTCTTTGTAAAAAGGTCATCAAAATTAAGAGTGATCAGCCGGAAATTTTTTGTCTGCTGGAGCGCTGGAGATTTATTCAAAAAGCCAGAGTCTCTCCGACGAAAAACCGAAGAGGTGACGACAACCGTGCATGTGACGTTATTAATCGACTTCGGAACAATCAAAACCTAATGCGGTCGAAAACGTTATTTTGTTGATGTCATAAACCAATTACAGAGTCATATACGTTAACATTTTAAGACATTGCTTAAACGGTTTTGAAATAAGAACGGATTATGAATATCGACCTAAGAATGTCCTGAATCCTGTATAACTTACTTAAATAATTAAGTTTTTGTTTTTTATGTTTATTGTTTTGTTGTTATATCAATATTTTTAAACTTATTTTTATTATATTTCATATTTTGCAATTTTAATATACGTATTCAATATGCAGAAGAGAAAATAATATCTATACTGTGTGTAATCAATCAATCAAGACTGACAGGCTTATTATGTTTTTTCAATTATGTTTTATTGCACATTATTGACATTTTGTTACATTGTTTTATAAACAGTAAATTGAAAATAAATGTATAATATTAAAACAATTTTAGAATTATTCTATAAATAAATAATTACGTCATACTTAATGAACAAGAATTTTTTGGTTTTTAAATAAATTTAACATAAAAATTTTGTAAATACTAAAGTTTATTACGGATTTATAACATTTAATTTATATATATATATATATATATATATATATATATAATTTTGTATAATACCAATTTTTATATATATTAATATCTATATTTTAATATCTATTATATATTTTTAACATTATATGAAAATCAAAATGCATAATATATTTAATACATATTATTATATGTATATTATCTATAATTTTAATACTTGTATGTTTTTTATTTTTAATAATAATTAGTTTAAAAACAAGAAACACTAGTAATAAAATAATATTACAAATTACACAAAATTATAATTAATTTTTATATATAATATTAACATAATTTAATTCTTCTTAAATGTAAATGATATTTTTATGAATTCCAATGTTAATTCTTCGAAACAATAGTCGTAACCTTGTATAAATATGCATGCATTACATAAGCATATGTCGATAGAAAGAAGCTTATCGCTTCCGCGTATGATAATGTCGCAAAGAACTTTGTCACGATGATGTTTTAAACCACGTTTGCGGTTAACGTAATTTTCCACAACAGAGAGCAATAATATACGCGATGCGCATATATTATAATAAATTAATTAAGATTATTCGAGAAAATTGTATAAAATAGTTATTAAGAAAAAAAATTATAAAGTTAAAGTATTTAAAGAGATATCTAAAACTTCGTGTGAAAGTACACCGAGCGGATTATAAAGACAAGCTTATACTTTTATATGTAGAGTGTTTATTAAATATATAATCATATGCTCGATATATTTAGTAACAGCGTTACCAAAATAGACAGGATAATGTAAAATCCGAATTATATTACATGCTTACGAGTCTCTGAAAATAGTGACACGTTATTATTTTGTCGTTGGCATTGTCGGAAATTTTTCTTCTTAATGAAAATAGAAATAGTTAAAATTGCGGAGAAATAAACTTATCTTTTAAAAAAAAGACGAGTTTAGTGTTTGAATTCATTTCTTTAATCAATACGATGTGTTGTTTGAATGATAAGCGTATGTAAATATGTAAGTATATGCTGATGACATTGGAAAAATACTCAAAACGGCCATACTTGATGATTGAAACATTTTAATAATATAAATTCTTAGAGAAGCATCAAATAATAATTTTAAAAAATAACTTAATTGTGTGATCGAAACAACGACTGATATCATTTCTTTCTGCTTCTCCATAGATTATAACCATCTCAAGTTTCTCTCTTTTGATTATATATTTTAATGTTAAAACAAATATAATTAATGCGAACCACGCTATCTGATGGTTACTTATCTACTAAAGTTATCGCCTTGAAATAAGTTGACTATTGATCAGAAGAAACGTTAGTACTCTATTTACAAATATCAGAAAAGTAATTTGTGTATATCAAATACTACATAACAATTACACGCAGAGATATTCTGATTGTTGCTGTATCTTTTTTGTCTTTCATCTGAAGATCATAAGTAAACTCCTTTCGATGTTAGCTATAAAATAACATAAACAAAAACGTATAGTTCCATTTAATAAAAAATGATATTGATCTTAAAAATTCTTTAACAAATAATTTCAAGAAAAAACTTTTCCCATTATCATAATTGGCCTAATAAACAATGCAATTTTTTCTTCAGACACTTTTTCGTATCATCAAAACCAACAGAAATATTTGATCAAGATATACGAAACACTCTGTAGTATAATTGGTTATAATAATTACATTTTTACGGTTTAAATAAACATTTTCTAGAATTAGTGTTACGGCATAATAACACACTATGATATTGTTTATATCAATAATATGTTCTTCGTTAATAAAACTATTTTACATTACTATTTTTTATATTCCATCCTACTATATTTATTACAAATTGCTATGTTTTTCAATATTTTTTAATCTTCATTAATTTATTCATTTTTTTTACCGTAATTTTATGATGCACAGTAGATATACTATTTTTCCTCAATTTTCTAGTCACTGGTATTAGATATTTTTTGCATGTTTTGAAATATCTTAATTGCTTTTCAAGCACTAACAGATTTTTTGAAAGCCCAAAATTACGATAATTTGAATTTATAATTGATTTTATAATTTGAATTTAGATATTATCATTTTAATATTTCAATATTTTTTAATCATTTATTTTTATTATTTTTATAAGAAAATTTAGCATCATTGATTCCCCTCTTTACGATGGTTCAACGAATTCAGATCGTGCCAAAGAGACAGAGAGAAACTGTTTTGACCCGCCAAGAACCGAAATTACATTCGCAGTATTCAGCCAACCTCGAATCTTTAACGAACAATCCTAATTAGCTGTGTTTGTATCTGTTTACGGTAATCAATTTGGTATAAAATTACGCGGAGAAATATACATTCTATACCGAAAATATACAATGTTTCAAATAAGTGCTTTAAAACTCACTAAACTGAAGAAAAAATGTTTAATCAGCATAGGTTTGTAAATCAATTCTTTCGAAATAAACAGTGATTTTTTTCTATTTCAATAATGTAAGTTATATATTAGCATCTATTCATCGCTTATAATATGTAAACGAAAGTTTTATTCAATATTATTAGTAATATTGTAATACTTCAATACGTAAATATATACTTGATTTATTGAGCAAAGTATCTTTACACATACGATAGTCGAGAGTTTAGGTATGCAAATTTTAAAGTCTAAATTTATTAACAATAGTAAATTTCGTTATTTTAATGCGAAAATCGTTGATATATAATTTATATCAACGATTTGTATCAATTGAAATACATACTTCGGTTGTACGTTGTATCTATGCTAAAAATATTCAAACCGTCTAACAACATACATTTTTCAAAACGCTTTATCAACGGCTCTGTAGTACTGTTTTCTTTGTACTTACAATTAGTTTGCGACTACGAGCGACTTAAGTCTGTTTCTGTTCTCGATGTGAAAACTTACGTTTTAAAAGAAGTGTAAAAAATTCTCAGAACTAGTGTTAGGAAAATTGCAGCAAATATAGGTATTAGTGTTCATATTGTTTAGAGAATTCTTCAAATAATAAACAGCTATATGTATAATGTCCGACAAGTGGAGCTCTTATAATATTTTGCTAATGTCTTTTCAAAAAACATTCTGTAAATTTGTTCTTGGTTGATATTTTAATTATCAATGTGACTACATTTATGAAAGATATACATTTTTATAACATCCTGATATGGACGGACGAAAATTCCCATGCCATTATTAAATTAAAATATCATCGATTTTTTAAAATGTTTGAACCCACACAGCACACTTTATCCTGAGGATATCCCAGAGTGATCCACATGTCCAATTAGACATAATGCGATCCCATGGAGATCCTACGGTTATTGAGATATCCCTCGGATATATCTAGTGGATATCGCAATATCGTGTGCTGTGTGGGAATAAGCATTTCACACATGATTAGCTCATAAAATTATTTATTCTGTTAAACAAACTAATATATCATTATTATTTTTTAGATAATTTAAAAATACTTTTGCAAGATATGCTCTCTTTTTTAAACAAAAGATTACCGATGTGATTTCAATAATGTATCAACATAGCTCTAGAATTTTATTGTGCATGGAGACTTTAAAAGTTTATTGTATTTATTTCCTATAAATAATTTAGTAGATTTACAGTGAACCAAAAGGTTTTGAAAAAGTAGGAATCCGAAGACATCAAATCTGCATTAAAATAAAAAGATAACAAATAAAATGTCTTTAATAAGAAATTAAAATAATAAAATGACAAAATAATTTCATGCACTCATTGATCCTTTGTTTTCATATCATGATAAATAGATGCAGATAAATAACTTACATTATTGAAACAGAAAATCGCTGTTTTTTCTGAAAGCGTTGATTGAATCTATGTTGACTAAGCATTTTTTTAGTTTAGTAAGAATGCAAG
Organism: Aphaenogaster floridana; assembly: GCA_003063835.1. Taxonomy (NCBI): domain Eukaryota; kingdom Metazoa; phylum Arthropoda; class Insecta; order Hymenoptera; family Formicidae; genus Aphaenogaster; species Aphaenogaster floridana. The sequence goes on from NJRP01000061.1 coordinate 1,148,096, forward strand.
CTTGCAAAGATTTAAACTATCTTTATGAGATATTTTGTTTATAAATGTTTCTCGCGAATAGTTATTATTTTTATAATCGTAACAATCATTAACTTTAATGACAGATTTTCTTTGAGCAATTGAGAATTAATCTTTCTTTGACAAAAATGTAAAAGGAAAACGTTATTTGTCAACTTTTAACATTCTATATATTTCTATAATTAAACCTTCCATTAAAATTATTTGTTGAAGTATACTCCACACACAATACCCGTTAAAAAATTTTTCATATATAAACATATATAAATGTATAGAAAAGTTATATGTGATTATATATAGAATATTGTATAATATAATTGCAATTTTACTTTTTGTAACAAAAAACAATGCAAAAAATATTTTTCTGGTTATTTTCAATTATTTTTCTTATTATTTTTCCTACAGATACGTCCCAGAGATACATATATAGATACAGATACAAATTATACAAGAGAAAAAAACATATGGACATATTTTATATATAATTATATATATTTATAAATATTTTTATATGAAAAATTTTTTACCGGATATATCGAACAATTCCGCCGTCTATTCATCTCTTTCGAAGCGTTTTCACAAAGCGTAATTTCCACAGTTTTTTTTACTAACTTATAACTTTAATGGAATATAATAACTTATAACTCGAAAATTGACATTTTTCTATGAAAAGAGTTTGATTTGAATTCATTGAAAAATCTATCAAATAAAGGCGCGTATTGTGGGATACTCTATATATGATGGTGGGAAACGTTTTGCGAGGAAACCGACAAACTTCTAGAATGTTCTAGGGGACAATCTAAAAAAAAAAACAGTTCAGATACTATAAGTCAACTTGGTTTATCGAGATACGAAGAATTTAATTCTTGTCAGTGACGCAAATTTCTGGATGACAACGTCTCGCTCAAAGTATTAATTTCTGCTAAGCTCGTATCAGACTATGGATTGGGATTGGGAATGGATTGGAATTTGACCAATCGAAAGAAAGAAAACCAATAACAAGTTCAGTGAACTTAGCTTTGATTGGTCAAATTCCAATCTAATTCCAATCCCAATCCATAGTCTGATACGGGCTAATATTTTGACTAATATTGGGTGTAAGGATATGTCATTTAATAAAAAAAGTATAAAAAATAAACACTATTTATTACTGGAATATACTAGTCAAAATTCCTTTGGTCTTCGCTTTTGAAAGAAAACGTGAAAAATCCATCTGGCCGGAGACTTTTGCACGCCACTGTATATGCCGTGTGTGTGTGTGTGTGTTTACATGTTTTACGTATATTAATCCGCTCTCTCATTTTCGCGACAGGTGCGTTCTGAAATAGCGCAAGAATTACTTTCCAACAGATCAATATTAGAAGTATCAAGTGATTATTCTTAAAAAATGTCTCTAATATTTACTTATATGCTGAATATGTAGACATGTGTTTGTATATGGTTTTCGCAATGGAAATGGACGTGTTGCAGTAGTAGATCGATGGTGATTTCCATGGTGCCATTCGTTATCATTCCATTCTTAGCATTCAATTTTTAACATATTTCAAACATGGAGAGAAACTAGATCTTCTCCATGTCTAAATATAAAACAGGATCATCATCAACGGAAAAACGAAGTTTTAAATATAGTAAATGAAAATACTACTACTAGTATCCGCTATTACTAATATCTCGTATAACTGATGTTTGAAATTAAGTTATGTTAACGCAAGTACGGAGAATTTTGCACAAAATAATAGATTTTATCCTTCATTTTTAAAAAGTTCAACAATTACAGAATCAAAGTTTTATGCCCTGTATGCAATTTTGCGAATGGTTGCAAATACATATGGATCATCATCTTTCCCAATATCCTTTTTACTAACGAAACCCAATTTGTTCGTAATAGAATTAACAATATTCGAAATTTTCACACTTAGGCTTATTATAATTCTCATAATGCGGTAACATTGAATCATTTATAACAACAATTTTCTGTAATGTTTAGTATTTGGATTATTAATTATCTAATTGAGCTATATTTCATTGAAGGGCACTTCACAGCAGAATATTACATAAATTTTCTTCAAAATAATCTGGTACAGTATTTGGAAAACGTTCCTCTTCAAACACGACGCGATATATGGTTGCAACATGACGAAACACATTGGTAGAGAAGTGACAACGTATCTAACGACGTTTATCCAAATAAAAGGATAGGAAGAGGTGGCCCTGTTTCTTAGAATGACCTCTAGAAAATATTCGAGATTTATCGGTTTTTTCACGGAACACCCTGTATAATATAATAATATTTTAATAATAAATTATATATTTTTATTTTTGTGTAAATTATATTATTCTTTAAACTTTTTCTTTCAATTTTGTCCACAAAGAGATTTATCCGGCTAAATAAATTGGTTATTTATTTTTACGATTTTCAAGATCGTCTTAAGTACGATCTCAAGACGCAATATAGTCATTTCATTGGCTGGATGGAATCTTAATTAAGACCGCCCATGAGCAGACTTAAGATGATCTTGAATATAAAATCGGAATATGAATACTTCCCTGAGAATAATGAGTGACAGATATGAAAATTTATCAGATTTGGCGCCGATTGCAAAAAATGGAAATAATAAATTTAGAACGACGACGCACGTCGGATGTTGAGATCTATTATCTGGGAGAAACGGGCAGGTTATCGGGATTGCGACGGGCGATCTCACAAGTGTCTATGATGGTCGTCAAAGCGACGACTTCCGGCGAAGCAGCCTGCCGCGAAGAATTGCTCAAGTAATCACTCTCAATAAGCCTCTCTTTTCCTTTTATCTTTTCCCTCTGTTTCGCATATTATGCGAATTACACATTTAGGTCATAATAACTGTATATGTATATTCATACATATAGAATGTCTCGATGTTATTTTACTAGCTAATTTTCTCAATTTGAAATCGGTTTTTTCTTATCGAAGTTATTAATGTTAACCGTTGCATACAACATGCTGTTCAAAAATTTTATTTTACTTTTATAAAGGATATATTTATAAAGTATTTTTGAATAATATAAAATATTACAATGTCTACATTTTCATAAAAGTATACAATAAGAACATTTTATATATGATCCCTAATATTATTTTGTTTTCAACTGAATAAGTATGGAATTTATAAATAGCGTATATTTCATTAAGATTGTGTGGAAGAAGTATTTCTTGTTTAGAAATAATTGCCCACGTTTCATCGAGACGAAAAAGTGTTACGATTATAGCAATTAACGGCAAGAAACCTAGTAGCATAAGCGTAGGAAAGAATTTCCATTAGAAGATTGTGTTAAATGAATTCAAATGATTTTCAGTTTTTCAGATAATTTTCGGCGAGTTTTCAACCACAAATTTTTCTTTCATTTGATAATATATTTATTTTTCATTATCCTTTTTATTGGAAAATTATTATGCACGCACACATGTACGCACTTGTGTACACACGCAGGCATCCGTATACAGGCACGAATTTTTAATATTACATATAATTTATATACCTAATGTTAGTTATTACATATTCTCTTATAATCATTTATTTAATATTAATTATTCTGTTTTTCTTTCTCTTTTTTTCTTTCATATTAAAAATAAAACATGAAGTTAAAAAAATGAATTAAAATGGATAGAAATGGTAATATACATACAGTGGCGTAGCCAGAAGAAGGTATTAAAGGGATAAATCCCTCCCCCGAAATTTTGAAACCAAATATGAAAATATGAAAATGAGGTTGAAAGCCGAGAGAGAAATGAAATGATAAATGCTTTAAGGTCTAAAGAAAATGTTCTGAACAAATATTGTTATCTTATTTAATTATAAAAGTTATGAGTTGTTCTGTGATTTTAATTTTTTAAAAATCCTCTTTCTCCCAAAATAAAATTCTGGCTACGCCCCTGTATACATATACATGTATATTCACAGTAGGGCAATGCAAAATTATCGGAAGAGACAATTAATTCCGCGTTTATATAATTTTGAGACGAAATCTTGAATTAATCAATCACCATTTATAGTTTCAAATGAAATATTATTGTCTCGCAAACGGCGTTCTAAATTCGCGCGATTTCGCGCGACTTTCAACCCTGACATATTGACCCGTGACGCAAATAGATCGGTTACGACTTTATACCACGCGCTTTTTGGCATCGTGAATATTTGCGAACGTCAAACTTTGAAATCTGTTTGTATATTTGCTTCATACACGGAAAACACACAATTACTTTGTGAAAATTTACGTTATTCCGATTTATTATATATATATATATTATATCTTTTTTTATATCCTTTATTAAATTATTTAAATTAAAAAGGATATTCAATAGTTTTTTAGTAGTCACTAACTGTGTCTAACAGTAATAAATACAGAGTGATAAATATAGATTTTCAAGAGTTCAAAGAGATGGAATTTTTCGACGAGCATCATTGCTAAAAGCTCAAACTTTGAATTTTCAAAGAGGCTTTGATCTACAGATTTCCACGAAACGACGAGATTATATAATAACATGTGTAAATTGTTACCGTTTAATTAATTAAAATTATATTCTAAAATTGTTAAAAATTACTGTTGGCAAAAGTAAGTTTATTACAACTTATTAATTTGTCTATTTACAGCCCGAATTTGCACGATTGGAAGATTAAAATCAATCTAAAAATTAAAAAAAAAGCAATCTAAAAATTAATTTAATTAATTTTTCTTTTAAGGAATTGCCAAACCAAATTTAGCTCCAGAAGAGTTCGTAAAAGGGTTGTTTTCAAGCACGGCGACTGTAATATTGTTCAGGGAAATGTTGCCAAACGACGTCGGCGGTATCTTCAGGTGAATATTTTTGGCATATCAAAAAGATATTAATAAAAGTTAATAAAATCTAAGATTTAATTTTTAATATAAAACATATCAGAAATATTATAATTTTCTTAAATTTGTTATCTTATTAACTATATTTTTGAAATAATTAATTCTTTGCATAACCAATTATTTCAATTAATCGCGGTTAAGTAATAATTAATTGATCAATTACTGAGAAAAGAATAATAGCAGTAAACCAAAATCAATAATATCTATCGAAATGGTACATTACTTAAAGTGCAACACATTGAAGAAATAAAAAGATTTTTATTTAATTATTTTTTATTTTTATATTATTATTGTGTAACTATTTTTAATGACTGTCATATATACATTTTCTAATTTTATAGATATACGCCATTTTGATACATTTATCATAACAAAAATTGTACAACTAATTGATTCATTTGCAGGATATTTTCACAACATTGGTTGATGCGCAATGGCGATGGACGCTTTTAGTGTTCTCTATGAATTTTTTGTTATCTTGGCTAGGGTTCGCGCTTATATGGTGGCTAATCGCATACAGTCACGGCGATCTTGACCCTCAGAATTATAATAATGAGACTTTCATTCCCTGCGTCGTGGATATACGTAACTTCGCTAGTTGCTTCCTGTTTTCCGTCGAAACGCAGCACACAATCGGGTAAATTACTTTCACATTGTCATATGTTAATATTATTATATGTTAATTTTTTATGTCACTGCATTATTGTGATTACTACATTATAACTAGGTATTAGTATTATACAGGGTGGGGACAAACCTATAGTACAACCGGACGGGGGGTGATTCCTTGTACAAAAATAAGTCGAAAGTGCAGAATAAACTTTTTTCGTCCGAGGCTTTATTTCCAAGAAAATCAAATTTAAAAATCGCGTTAAGTACGGGTGCACTTAATGAAAATACGATTTGTGGAAAGAGACTGTAAACATTATCATGTATACATAATATCCATACGACTTCACGAGTGGCGGGATTAAAGAAAATATGACAAATAGTTAAATTTTATTTATTTTATTAAGAGAGAAATTGCTGGAAATGTTGTCTCTGCTGTCGTAAGCAAAGTTGTGTTCGTCGAATTATGGATTCATGAAGTTTAACTAATGTCTCCCTATTTCTTATTTCCTATAAACACGTAGGCACGAAATAGTGGTTTCTAAAACGATAAATCACGTTTTAGCCAAGCGGTACATGCGTACTCAACGCGATATTGTAAACTTCATTTTCTCAGAAACAAAACTTCGAACGAAAAAAGTTTATTCTGCATTTTTGACTCATTTTTATACAAGAAATTCCCCCCCCCCCGTACGGTTGTACTATAGGTTTGTTCCTAGGTTTGCCTCTGTATATACCTATAACTAGGTATTAATATTATTTCTCTTCTTACTATCTTTTCTGTTTTTTCTTCTTCGTCATAATCATCATTATGATTCCAATCTTTTTCTTCTTGTCCTTCTTTTTCTTATTAAATTATTTTTTTTATTAAAATTATTATTATTTTTATTGTTATTCGTATTTTATTGTTATATTGTAAACTTACTCTTTTGAGTTTATTTTTTACCACTACTTTTTTTGTTCTTTTTCTTCTTTCACGCTTTTTTTCTATATTTTTATTGTTAATATGTTAATATTGTTTAATTATTTTATTAAATATAATAATTATTATAATATCATTATTATTTCTTTTATTATTACTATTATTTTTCTTCTTTCTCTCTCTCTCCTCTCTCTCTCTCTCTCTCTCTCTGCTATTTTCTTTTTCTTATAATGTGTGTAATAATTAATAATTATATTATCGCGTTATTATATATTTTTTGAAAATACAAATGATATAGATATGGGGCAAAGCATACGACGGACGAATGCCCAGAGGCGATCTTCACATTATGTATTCAATCGATGACTGGAGTGATCTTACAAGCGTTCATGGTTGGCATCGTTTTTGCCAAACTGTCTCGTCCTAAAAAGCGCACACAGACTCTCCTCTTTTCGCGTAATGCTGTCATTTGCCAACGAGATGATCAGCCCTGCCTTATGTTTCGTGTCGGTGATATGCGCAAGAGCCATATCATAGAGGCTCACGTTCGTGCCCAAATGATCAAGAGAAAGGTAAAATAATAATTATATTACTATGTATCTGTATATATAGAAAATAAATAAATTGTATATTTTATCGTGCAGTTGTTAATATACCTACATGATATGTTTCAGGTTACTAAGGAGGGTGAATTGTTGCCGTTTTTCCAGACAGAACTAAAAGTGGGAGGAGATGGTGAGGAGGATAAGATTTTCTTCATCTGGCCTACTACGATTGTTCATAAGATTGACCGGTACTCACCACTGTATAAGATATCAGCCAATGACATGCTGCGAGAACGGTTCGAAATTGTCGTGATATTGGAAGGTGATGTTGTCATGTCTTGTTAACAGTTTGAAATGAAATTTGAAGTATTTAATTTAATATAATAGTGATAATTATTTTTTATTAATATCGATAGGAGTGATCGAATCCACTGGCATGACAACACAGGCGAGAAGTTCATACTTGCCATCAGAGATTTTATGGGGTCACCGATTTCAGCCCATTATTACTTTCCGCAAGGATACCGGCGAATACGAAGTCAATTATACCCTTTTCAATAACACTTACGAAGTAGATACTCCACTTTGCTCTGCCGCTGATCTCGATCGCATTCGGGCGATACATCGTATAAAAACTGGTAAAAATTTAGAGGAAAATAGCCTATGCTGACATAGGTCTTCTAAAGCAACACCCTTTTATTTCTCGGAGACTAACATTGTACTTTATTAATACTAATATGTGTGTGCAGAGGCGTATCTAGGGTATGGCAAGTATGGCATATGCCCTGAGCGCCACTTGAAGAGAGGCGCAATTTTTATTAACCTGGTACGACCCAACCTTCCTCAAGCACGGTAGACATTAATGCATATAAAAGCTAAAACAGCAGTCTAACAAGTTGCTACCTAAATTTAAAAAGATTAAAAAGCTTGACTTGTATTTTTGAGCTGATATTATGGTAAGTTAAAAAATGTGTCATATATATGCTTGGACAGGGGCGCAATTTCAGTGCTTGCCATAGGAGCTATTTTCCGTAAATACGCCTCTCTGTATGTGTGTAAAAACATGATCTGTTTAGATAATTAAAGAAGTAAGAATCCATAATTTATACATTCGGCTTGTTTTTATATAAAATCAGCAAAAAATATTCTTTAAATGCAAAAATAAAATTCTTACGATTTTCTTTTACTCAAGTAACACAAGATTGTCATGATAAGATCGAAATGATGTCATCTCGATTAAGGCTTCATGTCAATTTTACGTCATTGTGATCATGCGTGTTATTTGGGTACAAATTGTGTAGTTTAAACAATAGTGTGAGTATATTATTGATAATATTAGATCATTTTACATGTTTGTAAATTCCTAAAACTTTTTACTTATATTTTCCTTTTTCTTATTTTTCTTATAGTGCGATTTTAAACATAAAATCGGGGTGCAGTGTAAACCGGCATATCTGTCGGTAAAGACATAAGGCTTATTAAGGCCATAAGATAGTAATATATGCATTTGAATTCTGGCATCGCTACTTATTATGTGCTACAAAGGCTGCGTTCGGCAAGCACGCTTTTAGCGCTATGAGCGTGCTCTGTCCTTGTTCAACTTTCAGTAGAAGATAGAACAAAGATAGAACGACGCTATTAGCGCTAATAGCGTCTCCCCGAACGCAGCCTATGTCAGTTTAGGGCTTAATTTTACACACGTCCATTTTTGTTTATTTTACGAAAAAGATAATGATTGCAAAATTCGAAAAAATATTATAAAAACCCAGACAGCACACATATCTAAAATCGAGACATAAGACGTCTTAAAAACTTGTGATATGATGTCTAAAGGACATTTTTAAAACGCTTTGTATCCCGATTTTGAACATGGTGCTGTCTGGAAATTGTTATACCATTAGATAAAATTTAACACTAAAACTACCACCGCCGGTCAAATGACCGTTTTTAAACTTTTGATTAAAAATTCTGCATTCAATGTTATCGCTTTTCCTCAATTGACTTTACGACTTTTCTTTAATATACATATCAATTTTTCAATATCTATCTCTCTTCTTCTTTCGTTTCTTCTGATAAACATATTACCTGCATTCAATTGGAAAAAATAAAACTTTTATTTAAAAACCGGTTATTTGACCGGTTCAGTAGAAAAAGGTATATAAATTTTCGGTAGCTTTAGTGTTATGACACTTTTTGATTTGTATTTGTGTGTGTGTTTCCAAAGTTTTATTTTTAGAAATATAGTCCGAAACACATACAGGGTGTTTAAAAAAAGTGTCACATATTTTGAGAACAGGTAGTACTCATCAAAACAAGAAGAAAATGTCGAGTAAACATGGGTCTTAAATCAAATATTTCTTAACCCTTTGCGTCATGATGGGTCGCTCAGTGACCCACCTCTTTCCGCTTAGTTTTTAATTATTTTAACGAGTTTCTTGACGTTAAGTACCGTTTTTTTGTTTCTGTAGAGTTTCTAGCACATGAACAAGTGTAAAAAAAGGAAGCAACCGTAAATTTTTATGTGCATAATTATTATACATAAACAACAAGTCAAAATTTGTGCTTTTTATGAAAAAAAAAAATGCATTTTCTATTAAACTATTATCAATATCGAAACGGCCATTTAGCTACTTATTTAGGACACCCTAAAGTATTTTTCAGAATTTTTGCAGATTTTTTAGTTATGTTTTTTATTATAAATTAATAATTTTTTAAATATATGAAAAAATTAATATTTTCTGCTGTAAATCCAAATAAATAGTTTGTGAATGTCCTTTATAATGATATCTTGAGGGTTTTTTGGGTCAATAAATTCTAATATAATCTCAAAATTTTCAAATTTTTAAATTTTTGGATATTGGTCCGCCATATTGGATCAGTCATTTTGAATTTTACAATTCTGACTTCTGATTCGTAATAAGCGATCCCAAAAACTCCCGTATATAAAGTTTCAGAAAAATCGGTCCAACAGAAAAATTCGTGACACAACGGGTTAAGATATGGGTCATGAACGCGACATTTTCTTCTTGTTTTGATAATTACTACCTGCTCTCAAAATATGTGACACTTTTTTTTAAACACCCTGTATAGTTTAAGAAATATAGTCCAAAAACGAAATAGCATGTCGGTATCGGCGATTTTTTTCAATACTATAAAATTTACATATACTGGGTGATTTAGAACAAATGTTTGTCCTTCAAATGTCGTATTCTTGATTCGATTTTGAAATGACTCTACCTCTTTCAAAATTTTGTCCAAAGCTTAGTTTTTAAATTATGAAAAGAAATACCTAGCTTGCATATTACGGGTTGAGTTAAAGGAGGTAGGTAAAAACAACGCAATTCACCGTCAGATGCAGACACTTATCAGTTGATCGCACAACCTGCCCACATAAGCGCTCACGTCTGATGGTAATTTCGCTTGCTTACCTCCTGTACTCGACTAGTAATATGCAAACTATTTTTTTTATAATTTTTTAATAAAAACTAAATTTCGAATAAAATTTTGGAAAAGAAGAAGTAGTCACAGAATCGAGTTAAGAATACGACATTTCAAGGACAAATGTTTGTTCTGAATCATCCTGTAGATACAAAATTTATTTCAATCATTCGAAAAGTCGTTCTCTCTCCCTTTCTCTTTCTCGCTTCCTTTCTTCCTATCTACTTTTTTTGCTTATGTAATTTTTTATTTATAATACTTTAATTATATTAATAAATATACTAAAAGTATATACTAATTTTTATCATTTGAATTAATACCTTTTTAAACGTGTAATTTATTCTATTTATTTTATTAAAATATAAGATACTTTAATTATATTAAATATATTATAATTTATTATTATTAATTTATTATTAAATATATTATATTATACTTTAATTATATTAAATATAAGATACTTTTTTGTTTTAATTATTATCTATTTCTTCTTAATTACAGATTTTGTCAGATTTCTCATTATTTAATTCTTAGAAATATAGAATAATAATAAAATATAAATATATTTGAAATACTTTTCAGTTTTTTATAATATTTTGTTTCCATTATTTCCAATTTATATCTTTTCTTTATTTTTTATACGAAATACCTATATATGTATACGATCAATATAATATATATTTTATTCTTATTTTTTTCATTTTATTTATAATTAAATAAAATAGGAGAAGTAAATATTTTATTTATTTATACATTTTATTTTGTTCCTTTTTTTATTTTTTTTTAATCATTGCAAATTAATTTTGTTAAAAATTATTGAACCGCACTCTAATTAATTGTTTATATATTTTGTAGAATGTCCTAGCTCAAGTATGTTACCGGATTATCGCGAAACCTGTAGTAGCAGTTCCTTAATGACTTCTGCGTCGAGTCTGAGATCTTCAACTGGCGAGTTACATATGCGAATACCATCGATAACTCCTCTAAAGTCGATACCGGTGATAATCACTAGGTCAGACAGTTTATGCAGACGAGAGAGCATCAATATGTATCCTGACATATCATCACTGTCTTTTTCTCCTGCACAAAATGAGGTATGATGATCAGTTACAACTGTATAAATAGATATATGTATAATATGTGTAGCATGTGTTTTATTGTTCCAGTTATACGCTATTTCTTGTAATTTTTAAAAATTTATTAGTTTCTTTTGTAAGACAACTAGATATACCGTGTTACCAGATTATCCAGAGTTTATTGTGCAGACAAATAATAATTAGTATTTGTAAGCAACAACATAAGAAAAATATCAGGGCGCTCCTGGGCATTGCCAGGACTTGAATCTAGATCTTTCCCTTTCTTAAGCCTTGTGTCCACAATGCTAGAACTTGGTCCAAGTTCTCAGTCCGAAAAACGTGTAGCCAATAAAATTGCTGCTTTCCCGTAAAAGTTGCAAATTGATTAGCTACAAATTTCTCGGTCCGAGAACTTGGACCAAGTTCTAGCATCGTGAACACAAGGCTTTAGACAGCCACTCTGCCACTGAGCTACAACTGTCCCTTTTTGATACTTCTATGTTTTGCCAATCTATTTTACAATATCTTACAATTCGGCCAGCCTGACAACGTATTCGTCCTCGAATATCATTGATGGCTCCTCTTCTGTCCATCCCAAAACCTTCAAACTTCTCTAGCCAGACATTCTATTCTGAATGTCGTCAGATGCACATTACACTTTGCGCATTCCCTAGAAACCTTAACTCTCCTTCTGGACTTCTTATCACCCAAGGATAAGAAAATTCGATCCCACTTGTGAAAGTTAGGCAACAACATGAGAAAAATATCAAGACGTTTCTAGGCATTGCCGAGACTCGGCTCTATACCTTTTCAGGCAGCCACTCTGCCACTGAGTCACAACTACCCCTTCTGTGTGTTTCGCCGACATATCTTACAATATCATAATCTTTCATTTTTGCAAACGTATAATAATAATAATAACAATAACAAGTTAAAGTAATAACAATGACAATGTAATAATAGAAGTTACATAATTAATATCTTTTTATCTTTAGATGACAAAAGAGGAACACGATACTGAGACTTCAAAGAATCAAGAGGATTATGATCGTGTCTTAGAGAATATTAACGTATCCTTGAAGAAAAGTAGGAAACAGAATGGGAAGGAGGATAGAAATGGATTAAAGGCGAAGTTATATTTGCGAAAAAACGAAGAAGCGAAATCAAAATCTAGATCTATAGAAGTGAAGGAAGCTCAAGAAAGTGATTTAAAGAGGTCACCTTGCAGAAGTAATACGGACATTAGGTAAACGAAAAATTGTATATACAGGGTGTTCAATTTCAAACGTAACAGGCCGAATATCTCCGATCCTATTGATTTTATATAAACAAATGTTTCAAATAAAAGTTGCTAGAGAGAGAGAGAGAGGTTTTGAGGGGAACATCTTACGATGGACACAAGTTTTTTCTAGGTGGAGGTGTTCCTGAGATTTCAAGGATCCTTAAGCTAACCTTTGTTTTTTAAATGGAATTATATGATTTTTTTATACAGGGTGTCTCATGACTCGAGGTCCATACATTAAGGGCGTGTTATTGAAGTCATTTAGAGTTGAAATTGTTTAATAAACATATGTCTGTAAATACTTCCTAGAACTACAACCATTGAAAATTGATGTGAATATTTTAAAAAGAAAAGAAAGAACATTTAATTTAACTTGTTTATTTACAAATGTAATACAAGTTCTGTTCAAAATTATCTTCTGCAGATTTAATACAAAGTCTTGCCCTGCGTAAAAGTGATCTAACAGCTCACTCCACCATGCTAGGAGAATTTCTTATTAATTAATAAGACAATTATTAATAGACATATTAGTAGACAATAAGACAAGAATTACTAAAATAATACCAGACTGACAGAAAGTGTTTCAAATATTCACATCAACTTTCAATGGTTGTAGTTCTGTTAGGAAGCATTTACGGACATATGTTTATTACAATTTCAACTTTAAATGACTTCAATAATAACACGCCCTTAATGTATGAACCTGTTGTTATTCTACACATAAAAGTATTAAGGTAAAGTTATCGGAAAATCAATAGTTTTCGAGATATTTTATACTTTATTTTGACATATTTTGATATGAAATATAAAATATCTTGTAAACTGTCTGTTTTCCGATAATCATATCTTAATATTTTTATATGCAGAATAACGAGATGAATTAGTTTGTGTAAAAAAACGCATACTTGTTTTTTAAAAAATTATGCAATTGTGCAGTTACATTTTTGAAGAGCAACTATGTGTTTTTGTTGATGTAGTGTGATGACAAGCGTTATGGATAGAAAATACTGACAAACAATATTGCGTTTTATATCGTTGTGGTGCGACAACCCTTTTATTTCGACAAGACGCCCGTGTTCGTACAGAATACTGATAAAAGAGTGAGGAAGGGTGGGAACCAACGGACCGCACAAGACCGACAGCGCATTTTCTCTAGAGATCCTATAGTGTAACAGAGATGCGCCAAAGATCACGTGATTGTGATATTTTGCTGATTGGTCAGAGTAAATTGTGTTCATGATAAGCAATATTTTCCTATGTTATTAAAAATAAAGAGAAAGATGTTTGAAATGAACGACGTCATTGCTCCATCTTATTTATGCACGCAGACACGCGTAAGTGTGAGTGTATGTGTATATACACATTTACATACATACACAGAATGGATTAGTAACTATATTATTTATTAAGTTGTTTCTCAAATAATACAGGTTAGCAAAAATTTTTTTTAGACTGAAACTGTTTGCGCCCACTAAATTCAAAGGGAGACATTGAATAGTGATATTTTGTGTATTATTTAGCAAACAATAATTTAATTGAAAAAATGAAAATACAGGGTGCCCCATTTTAAAGGATCCAGTGCTATATCTCGCGAACCACATTTTCAATAAAATAATTTTATTGAAAAATGTTTCAAGTAAAATTTACTCTGTTTCGAGGGGGACATCTTATGATGGACACAGGTTTTTTCTAAGTAGAGGTGTTCTTGAGATTTTAAGGTGACCTTTGTTTTTTTAATTGGAATCATATAATTTTCTTTATATAATTTAATTCCTCCAGTTATTTGGCATATAAAAGTATTAAGGTAGAGTTATCAAAAAATCAATAGTTTACGAGATATTTTATATTTTATTCTGGTATATTTTGACATGAAATATAAAATATCTTGTAACGAAACATTTTTTGATAACTGTACCTTAATACTTTTATGCATAGAATTATGGGATGAATAACACAGGCCCACAAAAAAAAAAAGTGTTTGGTACTGGGATGCGGACCCACATATCCCTATGTATTTTTCGACGCTGAATCCGAATATGCGGTCCAATTTGTCGCTCCAC